>CM035435.1:31786911-32006911 GCA_020310875.1 Ceratopteris richardii | reverse complement strand
TGGCTGAGACACATATACGACCTCCTTGAGTTCTCCATTCAGGAATGTTGATTTGACATCCATCTACTAGTGTGGCCAATGCTTATGTGCAGTCACAACTATTACTACTTGAATAGTAGTCATTCTTGCAATCAGATCAAATGATTCACAAAAATCACTGCCCTCATCCTGTGAATAGCCCTGTGCAACAAGTCTTGCTTTGTACTTTTTCTAGAGTACCATCGGCCTTGTAGTTTAGCTTCCAGAACCACTTGATGCCAATGAATTTATTCTTAGGGGGTTGAGCCACTAGCTCCCAAGTTCCATTCTTCATGATATTGTTGTATTTTGTTTGCATGGTAACCCTCCAATTCAGATGGTGGAGTGCCTCTTCCACATTTGTTGGTTCCTTTGCTTCTTCTTGCATGAGAACAACCATCAAAGCTGTGTTTACAATATGGGTGCTTTCCCATCTGTGTTCCTCTATTCTTTGTGATCACCTTGGTCCATCGGCAACATGTTCTAGTGACTATGGGATGGGGTTTGTAGAATCATAGGGCTGCCTCACCCAAGGTGGCAATGGGTTTTCCATTTACGTGTCGGAAGGTTGGTGAGTTTTACACTCATCATCTTTAGATGATGCTTCCTTCTCTTGTGTAGAAGGGATAGCTCTTGGGCGTGGTTCATAGTGGATTGCCCCTTTGCCTGATGATAAAGTGGAAGCTCTCTTTTGCTCCTCCACTGCATGTGGCTACTCCTTCTTACACACCATATGACAACTCGCCATGGTCTTCTTAGCCTTAGGGTCATAAAGTTTATAAGCCTTCTTATCTTTGCTCTACCCTAGGAAGATACATTTGATGCTCTTTGGTTGAAGCTTGTTTCACGTCCTATCTGGAACATGTACATAACATTTACTTCCAAATACTTTTTAATGGGAAACAGAAGGCTTTTTACTAGTCTAGGCTTCTTGTGGAGTCTTTACATCAAGTTCTTTGGTCTAGCTTTGATTCACGATGTAGATAGCAGTGTTGACAACCTTTGCCCAAAATTGATTAGGCAAGCCCTTTCCTTTCAACATGCGCCTTGCCATCTCCATGATGCTTCGATTCTGACATTCTACAGCCTCTTCTATTGAGGACTAATTCCCTTACTCTTGTAGAAATCTTCAAACTCTATTGATGTGAACTACTTGCCCATCATGTAAGGTTCACACGGTGCCTTCATTTTTGCAACTGATGGTAGGTGTTCAACCATACCCCTGCGTTGCATCTCCTTCAGTACAGGGTATCCAATCTAGTCGAATCTCTCATGTCATAGCTTACTTGTGCCCATGTTTATAGTGGCCATAAGACCACATAACTCATATAGGTTGTTCCCCCTTATGCTAGTCCCAACAATGTTATTTTTACAGTCCATAATCTTAACTCTTGTCTTACTCAAAGATACTTGAGGACCTTGATCAGTTATAGAAGCTATTGAAAGTAGATTTGTTTTGATTTGTGGAACATACAACACATTTGAAAGATTTTTGATATCGCCATTAGAGTTAATAAAAGAAATTGTACCTTCACCCTCTTTAGGAGATCTTGCATTAATCCCTACCTTTATTGTGGGTGGGTCCTTTAGAGTCTCTAAGGAACCATAAAGGTCTTTTCTGCTTGTCATGTGATGAGATGCACCACTATCCAACACCCATGAGTCATCTATTCCTGAATCGTCAACTAAGGAGCACACCCCCTCTATTGTAAGAAATAACTCAAGCTCTATTTCTATTGTGTTCGCAGACTCCTTGACCTTGCCACCTTTTGAAGAGCCACTCTTCTCTTCTGCCTTCTTGATCCGACAGTCTTGGATTCTATGTCCTTTCTCCTTGCAGTGGAAACACTCTCCCTTGAACTTCTCCTTGTCATTCTTCTTTTTTTCTCCATTTTTTGAGGATTCCGCTTTTCCTCCTTTGGAATTTGCAGTGAATGCAACATCTCCTTTGCTACCACCATTCCTTGCCATGAGTTGCAACTCCTCCTCCATGACTAAGGCACTGAATTCTTTAAAAGTTAGTAATTGAGGTCTGATTTGAGTATTAAGAGTAGTTAGCAAAAAATCAAACTTAATTGGACAGATTCAAAGACAATTCCAAGCTACCTTCTTGCTTAAATTTTGTAGACTTGCTCCTGCCATTTGATCTCATAGATTCTCTATGGGAGTGACAAACACCTTGCAGTCTCCCTATCAACAAACCTTTCTATAGCTAGGTGATTCTCCAAGTTCTGAATCTGTGTCTGATTACGAGTTTCATATTGATTTCTCAATATGTTCCATGCTTCACATGCCTTGGTAAGAGGAAAGACACTATTAGAAGTACTTGTAAGTAGAGCATAGAGTGCATCTACATTTCTACATTTCCGAGCATGTAGAAGATCAACATCAAGAGGAATAATTCAACCAAGATTATTTGGATTAGGTGTTCCTTGAGGCTCATGCTTAGTCCCAAGCACAATCTTGAGAATCTCATATGAATCAAGGATAGAAGTAATTTTAAACTTCCATATGGTGTAATTTGTACCATCAAGTTTACCTTCTATGAAGGCTGGTGCTTGTATCCGCAGCATTGGGATGACCGGCATCATTGCTGCTCCTACTTTTTTGCCACTTAATAATGTTGATGAACCATCTTGATTCCCAATCATAGATGATGATACACTAGTTGACATCTTCTCTCTTTTGTCGTTGAGACCTCTACAACCTTTGCGTTTCTACTTCTACACCAATCAAAGCCTCTTGAACTTTGATACCATGTAAGAAAATAACAACACAACAAAATAGACTAGTAGAGAGAGTTGAGAGAAAAAACGCAAACAAAGATAGGTGTAGACTAAGAGATAGAGAACTCAATTTCTTAGATTGCCGAGTGTAATTTACTTACAATGATGATGTTGTGCACCTGTGTGCTCCCAATGTTGACCTTAGATGGCGATCTAGATAGACTCTAGATGAAGGGCTTAGTAGTGCACAATGCTACGTAAATCGCAACCTAGGTCATGCTTATATAGCTTTTACAAGGCGGTTTGGTATAGATAAATGTAGTTGGGAGATACAAAATAGTTGGTAAAATATAGAATCTAACAATATCTCCATGACTAGAAGTCCTACTATCTTGGCCCTACAGGCCAAGGGGATAGGCCCCCCAGACCCCGTAGAAGGGGGCAAGACCCCCTCTATGATGAGAGAAAATTTTTCACCCAACTCAATAATGTTGAATTTTCATGTAGCATTAAAAGCCCTCTATGTTGAATTGCACACATTCAAATATTCATGAGTCTACTTTTGACTAGTTTATCTTGAATTTTACTTGCACATTTTACAGTTGAATTGTTGTTCGACTCTACTACTGCTAATATGACAGGCACTATGCTACCCAATGCCCTCAAGCTAAGAAACATGAGTTGGTTACTGATCTCCGATCACTTAACATAGGTGCATGTGGCATGATTTCAATGCTCAGGATTTCTACAATATGCACAAATTCTGTGGCCTTGTATCCTCAATCATCCCATGATTAATTCTTTCATGCAGCAATGCAAAGATCAACTCAACGCAACTAGTGATCAACTCACTTTCATCAAATTTCATATCGGAGAATTGACTCATCTCGTGATCGACTCGGCATACATTGCAACTCAATTGCCTATTAATCATCAAGGCATTACTATGCCATTAGATTTATGCTTGATGGTAGAGATGGAGTGCATGTTTGGTCATGGATGATCAAGGGAATACAAGTATGCCAAACTCCCAGACACGAATCCGTGGAAGTTTGGATTGCACCTGGCTACATTCGCAATTTTTGTGCAGAACAAGCCTTATGGTGTTTATTCGACACTATATTTGTTAATGAAGGATGTTGAACTACTACAAGGTTAGGTGAATTGGGCTGAGATTATTTTTAGAAGGATAAAGAAAGAAGAGCACCGATTGTTTAGACCTACTTACAAGCTCCACAAATTGGATACAAAGCTTGATGTGCTATTGGATTTTTTGGAACCTACAACTCCTTTGCCTCGACTACACAAGTTCATTGTGGTTGATGAAGACACTTTCCTTGAGGCAAAGGGCCTTTATTTTCACCTTGAAATGGGCAACCCAATGGCCCGAAAGTTTATGCCCTACCCACTACAACATATGAGGGGCATACCGATGTTGTCCATATCGATGGTCATGCCTCGGTGTCGGTATGACCGTTGAAAATGCTTGAAAAACCACGGATGCAATACTGACGGTATAAGCGCCAATATAGACGTCAGTAATTTGTTGGGAAACTAATGCTTATACCAACAATTATACTCATACCGACGCTTATACCGATGCAACATTTTAACTGGACCCCAGAAAAGGAGTTTGACGTCTGCTCGCATTTTGAACCAAAGTCTTCTACTATTGAGTTTACATGTGCAAACTACATTCTGAGCATATTGTGTACACACACCTCTCTCTTTCTCTCTCTCTCTCTCTCTTTCTCTGCACACACCTGTCTATTTCTCTAGATATGAAATTTTGGTAAGTATTGCACATACTATAGCACCCTTTCTCTTTCTTTTTGTTTTTTCTTTTCTAATTTTTCTTCTCTTTAGTTTTGTAGGAGCTTATTGGCATGAGATCTTTGGAATTCGATGAAGTTCAATATTAAGTGGACTTTGACGACAACGCTCCAAAAAATTTCATCAAGGTAAGTGATTGTTTTGTTTTCGATTGATATAGAATGAGATAGATAGATAGATAGAGAGAGAGAGAGAGAGAGAGAGAGAGAGAGATCAGAGAGAGAGAGAGATCAGAGAGAGAGAGAGATAGATAGAGAGAGAGAGAGAGATCAAAGAGAGAGATAGAGAGAGAGTGAAACAGAGAGAGATGAAAGAGAGTGAGACAGATATGAAATAGAAAGAGAACGAGATAGACAGAGAGTGCATACATACATACACACACATATGTATACACATACTCACATCCATATTACATACACACTCACATACATATTACATACACACATGCATATACATACACATAAATATTACATATTCACATTCATATGCATACACACATATACGTAAATACATGCATATTACATACACATGCATATTGCATAGACACATCCATATACATACACACACATATATGCATACTCATACTCACATACATACATGTACACACACACATATATACATACATACATGCATATGCATACATACGTACACATATATTTTCATGTATATACACACATACATACATACATACATACACATGCACATATACATACACACTCACATATGTATACACACACATATGTGCATACACACATGCATATGCATACATACATACACACACATATGCATGTACACACACAAACATACATACACACATGCATATTACATACACACATATATATATACACACTCACATATGTATACACACACATGCATACATGCACATGCACATACACACATCACATATACATACACACATACACACATATAAATGTTTTAGGGTTAGGGTTTTAGGACTAGGGTTTTTGACTTTTACACATATACACACATAATACATACACACATGCACACATATACATATGCATACACACATCTCTTTCTCTCTCTCTCTCTCTCTCTCTCTCCCCCTACACACACATCTATTTCTCTATCTCTTTGTCTTGTTTTGTTTTCGATTGATATAGAATGCGATAGATAGAGAGAGAGAGATGAAAGAGAGAAAGAATGAGAGAGAGAGAGGGAGAAAGAGAAAGAATGAGAGAGAGTGATTGTTTTGTTTTCGATTGATATAGAATGAGATAGATAGATAGAGAGAGAGATGAAAGAGAGAAAGAATGAGAGAGAGAGAGAGGGAAAGATAGATGAAAGAGAAAGAATGAGAGAGAAAGAATGTGCATATGCATATGCATATATATACACACACACATATACATGTATTAGGGTTAGTGTTTTTGACTTTCTCACATAATACATACACACATGCACACATATACACATGCATACATACAGACACATACACATACACACACATCATATATACATACACACATACACACATACACACATATGCATGTTTTAGGCTTATCTTTTTAGGATTAGGATTTTTGGTTTTTACGTACATACACACATGCATACACACATATACACACATATGTGTATATGTTTATATACATACACACATACACACATATGCATGTTTTAGGGTTAGCTCTTTGGATTAGGATTATTGGTTTTTACGTACATATACACATGCATACACACATATACACACATACACGCACACACACATACATACATACACACACACACACACACACACACACACACATATATATATATATATATATATATATATATATATATATATATATATATATATATATATATATATATATATATATATATATATATATATATATATATATACACACACACACACACACACACATGCATGCTCGTATACACACATACACATGTTTTATGTCTAGGTCTTTAGGATTGGGGTTTTAGGGTTTTTACATACACATACACACACATACATACACACACACACACACACACACACATATATATATATATATATATATATATATACATACATACATACATACATACATATATATATATATATATATATATATATATATATATATATATATATATATATATATATATATATATATATACATACATACATACATACATACATATATATATATATATATATATATATATATATATATATATATATATATATATATATATATATAGAGAGAGAGAGAGAGAGAGAGAGAGAGAGAGAGAGAGAGAGATGGAAAGAGAGACAAATAGATAGAGAGAGAGACATGCATATACACATACACATACACACACGTGACATATACATAGACACATATTCTTGTTTTAGGGTTGCAGTTTAAGGATTAGGGTTTTTGGCCTTTACATACATACACACATGCATACACATATATACACATATAAACACATAATACATATACACATACACATATATATACACATGCATACACACATACACACATATACATGTTTTAGATCTAGGTCTTCAGGATTAGGGTTTTACGGTTTTTACATAGATACACATATGAACACACACACACACACACACACGTATATATATATATATATATATATATATATATATATATATATATATATATATATATATATATATATATATATATATATATATATATATATATATATATATATATATATATATATATATATATATATATATATAGATATATATATATATTCACATACACATATATATACACAAGAATACACACATACACATGTTTTAGGTCTAGGTCTTTATTATTAGGGTTTTAGGGTTTTTACACATGCATACAAATATTTACACATATACAAATATACACACATAATACATATACACATACTCATGTATATACATAGGCATACACACATATACATGTGTTCTAGTTTTTGTTTATAAATATCAGTCAATGTGTCTCATTTCTTTGTACATGGTTCATGATTCATTTCGCTCCTGTTTTTTATATTTGACGATATGTTTTGTTTTATCAACTCATGTTTTTGTTGCCTGTTATACATGTCACATGTACTTGGGTTTTTCTTGGGCAGAGTGTATTGTCTTTTGCTACACAACATCATGGGAATGTTGCTGTAGCAAGAGCCAACACACTCTACCCAAAAAAAAGTTTGCAAATATGGTCGTCGGTATAGGCGACGATATAAGCGCTGGTACCCCCAGGTACATACCGATGCTTATACGGATTATTTTGCCTAGGGGCATACCGACGCTTATACCGAGGTTTATACCTATGCTTATATGGACACTGTTGAGCCCATAAAAGTCATATTGGTCAAAGTCAACAGTAGTCAAAGTCAAAAGGTCAAAGTCAACTAGTCAAAATCAACAAGGTCAAGGTCAAAGTCAACAAGTGCAAAGTCAAAGTGTTAAAGTGCAGGTGTCAAAGTGCACAGGTAGTGCATAATTAATTGTCCACAAAGGGTAGATTGGAGAAAGTGGGTTGTAGGTTGCAGAGGTATTTTCTCTAATTTCCCTAAGGTTCAAAGTGTTTTTAAAGTATTTTGGAAGGTTCAGGTGAACCCTCTCTTATGTGCAAAAGTGAAGACTTAAAAGGAAATGTGGAGGTATGTGAAGCGGTAGCTTACGCACATGTGAAAATATGGCCCGCCCAATTAAATTTTTGGTTTTAGTCTAAAGTCACTACAGGATAAAATAGGGAGTCGTTGGCTGCCAATTGTGAAGACAATCTTGGGACATCAAAGTGAGCACCAAGATACTATTGCAGTTAGCAGCGTACGTGATCGACACACTCAAATCAAGGCAAGGACTAGTCTTGGACAATCCTAGAGTAAGCAAGAGAAGCATAGTCTAAGTGAAGCAAGAGAGAGAAGTGCAAGAGACACCAGTGTGCAACGCAGAGAAGTGGAGTTGAAGGAGTGCATGGAGAGTGACTAAGGGATTGTGCAGTGAGTGCTAAGTTAGTCCCCCAAGGATCTCAAGGTCTCCTTGTAGTGTGCGCGTGCCGACAGAAGGTATTCATTCCTCCCCCTTAGTGGAAGCTTGGTGCAAGGTGTGCACAAGGATAAGCTTGAAGTAGGTGGAGGTCTGGTGCAGAGGAGGCCGGTGGCAAGAAGACTTTGGGTATTTGGTATTTTGTAATTGAGCACTCTGTGGGATTGTGCACAGAAGTATTGGCTTGTATTGTGCTTCAAACATTGTAATTGTCTTACTGTAATCAATCGGCAGAGGCTTCGAAGGTGTATTTCCTCTTCTGGTCTTTTCCTTTTCTCCTACAAACCCTCGAACTCCTTCTTGTCAAAGAATCCCCCAACAAAATTTGGCACGCCCGGTGGGACTTCCAAGGAGATTTGAGCTTAGGAGAAACCAAGTGCAAAGTATAGAAGAGATCACGTGTCTATAGTGCTAATACAATGCTACTTCATCAACCAAAAGGTAAATATTCTTATCAAGTGTCTCATATTAAGTTGACTATGAGCTGCTCATGACCGCAACCCGGTCCCAAACATTGAGGGTCACCTACAAGAAAACAAGAAGGAAGGTTGTTAGAAGATCCTCCAATCCACTATCTTCAACCTCATCAGTAAAGAACATGGCGGGACAGGTAGACTTGGAAACCTTACTCTCAAGATTAAATATAAAGTTTCCTTCTTTCAAAGGCCTAGCTTAGGAGGATCCGGATGAACACATCAGAAGGTTTTTAGCACTATGTAAGACTAGAGGCTTAATGGGCAGGGAGGATGCCTTTTTGATACTTTTCCCTGCCACATTAGAGGGATTAGTAGATAAATGGTACATCCAATTTGCTGAGAACCATTTTACAACTTGGGATTTGATGAAAGATGCATTTAAAAATCAATTCCAACATGGGAGTACTGCAGAGATTATCATAGAAGAACTAGAAAATTTGAGATTGGGTCTAGGTGAAAAGTTCCCAAAGTTTGTGACTAGGGCCAAAGCACCAATGGCTAAATTGATTGATCCACCAGATGATTTTTTTGTTAAGAAATAGTTAGCCAAGCCTCTACCAGTGGCCACCCAATGCAAAATAAAGGAATTAGTGTTACATAGAGCCTCCATAGAGGAGTTCATCAACACAGCTACACGCCTGGAGCAGATAAGGCACCCATATGGAGCAACTTCTTCCCAACCAACATATGGTACAGAAATGGAGGATCCAGTGATCCAGCTAAGGAAGGAGCTGGAGGGCTTAAAAAGAAATAAGCCCTACAAAGAGGAGGAGAATGATATTGCTCACTTGAGAAGGGATATTGAAGCACTAAAGCTTCAAAAGGAGGAGGAGGCCCAAGCAGAGGAATTGACTGAGCTGCGACAGGAGCTGCAGGAACTCAAAGGGAGTGGCATCAAGAGTGGGCTTTGGTGTTCCATGTGCAACAAGCAAGGTCACATAGTAAGTGAATGTCCTTTATTAAGTGTGACTTGCCAATTATGCAAGAAAGTTGGTCATGAGGCCCATGAATGCCAATCAAGGGGAATGCCTGCAACGATATACTGGACACAAGGAGGATCCCTACCACCCACCAATGTGATGGCTGCGGCACTGAATCATGGTAACACTTATAACCCTAGACAGAGGGATAACTTTGGAAGTGGGCCAAGGAGGCCAATTATTTGTTTCAGATGTGGAGAATGTGGGCACTATCAGAGTAGGTGCACTCTCCCAGAAAATGCCCCTCCTTGCAGGAACTGCCTAGAGGCTAGGGACCACTATACTAATTGTTGTCCTAAGAACCAAGCTTCTACATCTAGGCCCCGCATTCAAATGATTTCTGTGTGTAAAGAAGAGATGGTAAATGAAGCCAAGGTGCCATCACCATCTACCAGGGTGGTGCAATTAGAAGAACTTGAATCTTTTACAGTGTAGACAAGAAGCAAGGGGAAGGCTCCAGTGGACATAGGTCAAGAATCAATGATTAATGGATTAAACAAAGACAAAGGTGTGTCTGAGAACAAAGCCACCACATGTGCAGACACAAGGCAAAAAGAAAATTTCGTAGGTAACAGTGATGCTATTGGACATTCATTCAACAGGGCTCATGAGGAGTTTGATAAGTCGAATGGAGCCCACGCTCTTAAGGAATCAAAAGCTTCCAGACTACTCAAGTCCATGAAAAAGGAGGTTAGTATTTTTTATTTAATAAAGATGGATGGGAAGTTCAGGTCAGAACTCTTGCAGATAATTGATGAAATGTCCACAACAAGTTTAGTGGCAAAGGCTGCTATTATGCATTCAGATAAAAGTGTAGGGGAAGCACCCCTCACAGATTACAAGAGCCCTTGGCTAACTGTCTCTATTAAAGGTCATGAGTTTCAAGGAGTTATTGTGGATGGTGGTTCTTGATGCCTGAATATACCATGAAAAAGATTGGACTATACCCTTCAAGACCTGCCAACTTCACTGTAACAATGGCAGACCAAAGCATAGTAAGGCCTATGGGAGTGGTCCCTGGAGTTCCAATCAAAATACAAGCTACCATCTTTAACTTGAACTTTGTTGTTTTAAGTCTGCCACAGGTAGAAGGAAGTTTCCCCCTGTTAATTGGGAGACCTTGGTTAAGGCATGCCAATGTGTTGCATGACTGGGGCAAGGACACAATGTGGGTAAAGCAAGAGGGAAAAGAGTTGTAGCAGATAAATTTAGAAGAAGGACCAGACAATCAGAGAAATATTAGCATGATGCAGACAATTGGTATTTGTATGGAAGAAGAAGTGGCGGACAACCCAGAAGCAGATCTATTTGAAGGAGCAGATTTATATGAAGATGAAAACATGTTGGATTGGCTCCATGCAGAAGACCCATCTTCTTGCTATGGAATTTTCCCAAACTCAAGTAGAGAAGAAGCATATGAAGAAAAAGAGGAAATCACTCAGGTTGAAATAGTCTCAGTCAAAGGCCATGGAAAAGAGAAGAAAAGCAAAGCCCTTACGTGCAGCCGTGATGAAGATGCTTCAAATCATATGTCAATGGCCATTGTTTTATGGATCCTGGTATGGATATCATCTCTTGTGTCAATTTTTATGATAGTAAGTGCAGGGCTTTACAATGATGTGGACGGAGTACCTGCAAGTCTTTGGAAACAAAAGATGCAGTACGGAGGAGATAATATTGTACTAAAGAATTTAAGGTGGGTCTATCAAAGCGTTAGCATGCCCAAAAATAAGATAAAACAAATGAAGTGCAACACAATTGAAGGTTATGGAGGAGTTTTTCAGGGTCAACATATAAAGATCATGGCTAAAGGCCTATCATCAAGCCACATGAAGAATTATGGATCACCTGGAACCTGCATAATTTGTCCAGGTTGTACATAGCCCTCTCATTTCCTGTTTGCTTAAGTTTTTGTAGTTTTCTTTATCCATTTCATGGTTGTTTCTTTATTTTTTAGCAAATTTAGCAGCCATTTCATAAACTTTGCAAAGGTACACTTTTTGGAAATTTTTAGGATTTTTTTCAGAATTTTTCAAGCATTTATTTTAGATTTTTTCTAGTATTTTTCTACTTTTTCATGTGTCATTTTCTAGCCAAATTTGAGGAATAAAGGAAGCTCTTTGTGGGTTTGAGTGCAAAAAACTAGTGTAGGCCTGTAGGAAAATCTATGAGAATTTTTTGAAGATTTTTTGGATTTTTTTGGCATTTTTTTTGGATTTTTCTGTATTTTTTTTAGTTTTTTTGGATTATTTTCCTCATAATAGAAAAAGAAAAGAGGCCCCCTAGGGCGTTTTCTTTTTCTTGCAAAAAAAAAAAATCCCCCCCCCCCCCCGCCCCTCCCCCCCTTCTTTTTCTTGCAACAAAAAAAAACAAAAAACCAAAAAAAACAAAAAAATCCCCCCCCCCCCCCCCGTTCTGACACATCCCCCCCCCACCGACCAACCACCCCCCACCGACCACCCCCCCCCCCCCCCCCCCGTTCTAACACATCCCCCCCCCCCCGTTCTGACACATCCCCCCCCTAAATTTCTTTTTTAAATATTTATTTATTTATTTATTTTAATATTTTTTCTTTTTAATTTTATTTTTTATTTTATTTTATTATTTATTTTCTTCATTTTTTATTTTCTTTTTATTTTTTTTATTCTGTCTGAGCGTTCGTAAAAAAAAAAAAGAAGGGGACGACCATTTTTTTATTTTAGAATACATATAAATTTTATTAATTTTTTTTAAATTTTTATGGCTCAAAACTTTTGGTTCTGGATCGTGCCTCGGTTGGCCGTTTTCTACAAAAATAGAGTCATTTTCATGTTTTTTTACAACTGTGGACTCAGTTTTTGGCTTTGCTTTTCCAAATTACAAATTTTGCTCTGACTTTTGGTCAAAACCCACATGTTTTGAACATATTTATCACATGTTTTTATTTCACCACATTGTCCACATGGTCTATTCTCACCTTGTCTTACTTTATGTTTCATCGTCTCCCACATGCACCCTCTGTAGCTCTACTGTTTGATCATTTTCACCCCCTCCAAACCCCATCATCTTACCCCCATGCCCTCCCTTTACCAATCTACCCAGCCACATCCTTAAACCTCCCTATCTCTTCAATCAACACCCCTCAGCCCTCCCCTCAACCTCCTTTCTACCCTCCCATTGCAACCCTTTGCTTTTCCATGGCAGAATCCAATTTTTGGTTCTTCTCTGGTGCTTGTTCTATCCTGCTTTTGGTGGAATTGGTTGCTGCTCAGATGTCCTCTTCAAGTTTGCAGCTCCATTATCATGGTGTCCTATATGCTCAGAGTTTTGGCTGTAGCTCTCCGGGACAGAGAGCACATTAGGTGGTGGGCAACTGTTGAGCCCATAAAAGTCGTATTGGTCAAAGTCAACTATAGTCAAAGTCAAAAGATCAAAGTCAATTGGTCAAAGTCAATAAGGTCAAGGTCATTGTCAATAGGTGCAAAGTCAAAGTGCTAAAGTGCAGGTGTCAAAGTGCACAGGTAGTGCATAATTAATTGTCCACAAAGGGTAAATTGGAGAAAGTGAGTTGGAGGTTGCAGAGGTATTTTCTCTAATTTCCCTAAGGTTCAAAGTTTTTTTAATGTATTTTGGAAGGTTCAAGTGAACCCTCTCTTATGTGCAAAAGTGAAGACTTAAAAGGAAATGTGAAGGTATGTGAAGCGGCAGCGTACACACAAGTGAAAATATGGCCCCCCCAATTAAATTTTTGGTTTTAGTCTAAAGTCACTACAGGACAAAACAGGGAGTCGTTGGCTGCCACTTGTGAAGACAATCTTGGGACATCAAAGTGAGCACCAAGATACTATTGTAGTTAGGAGCGTACGTGATCGACACACTCAAATCATGGCAAGGACTAGTCTTGGACAATCCTAGAGTAAGCAAGAGAAGCATAGTCTAAGTGAAGCAAGAGAGAGAAGTGCAAGAGACACCAGTGTGCGACGCAGAGAAGTGGAGTTGAAGGAGTGCATGGAGAGTGACTAAGGGATTGTGCAGAGAGTGCTAAGTTAGTCCCCCAAGGATCTCAAGGTCTCCTTGCAGTGTGCGTGTGATAGAAGGTATTCATTCGTCCCCCTTAGTGGAAGCTTGGTGCAAGGTGTGCACAAGGATAAGCTTGAAGTAGGTGGAGGTCTGGTGCAGAGGAGGCCGGCGGCAAGAAGACTTTGGGTATTTGGTATTTTGTAATTGAGCACTCTGTGGGATTGTGCACAGAAGTATTGGCTTGTATTGTGCTTCAAACATTGTATTTGTCTTACTGTAATCAATCGGTAGAGGCTTCCAAGGTGTATTTCCTCTTCTGGTTTTTTCCTTTTCTCCTACAAACCCTCAAACTCCTTCTTGTCTAAGAATCCCCCAATAGACGCTTATACCGATGCTTATATTGACACTTTAGTTCCGATGCCTACACCGACCCTTACACGATGTCGAGGCAAAATCGCGCCTGTTCATTTTCCTTAGTAGAAGCCTCGGTATATGCCTGATATGTTGTAGTGACCTAATGTAATGGCTAGGCTCACATAGATAATCTATAACCATCAATGGTCACACATAGACGTCATCTAACTTAGAAGTTAGGGTTCCACAAATGGTTGGGCTCTCACAATGGCTTGTCCTGATAATGAGTGCATTACAACTTAGAGCAACATGGATTTATGGTCACTTGAGGGTGGAGTATTGAGCATATCTAACACTCTTTGTGTTGATCTCTTGGCTAGTAAGGACATGTCCTAGGTTGGTATTGTGGTGGTTGGCTTACATATTATTTGTGATGATAACAATTCTTTGTGGTATGATTGACCCATTTTTATTCCATCTTGCAATAAAGCTGGTCTTGACAATTGTTGCCTATCATATAGTGGAGGTGGCTATCCTCGTCTCATAGGAGAAGATTGTATGGGATGATTGCCTCTACATGTAAACACCTACACAATGGTGTTCCTCTCATAGGTGGATTTACTTTATCCTATAAAGAAGATATAGGCTCCACACCAATCTGCTTGGCTAGTAAGTCAGCAAGTTCTTCTATAGACAATTTTCTTGATGTGACACTAGGAGAGTACTTAAACCTTCTAAGATCCTATGATAGTTTGAAATCCCTCGCTATGTTATTTTCAAGATCTTTACACTCTTTGAGACCACAATTGTTGGTTTCCAATCTCTTGATGTATGATTTTGAATCTCTTGGTGTACATTAGAGCTCTCAATTCTTCACTTGTGAGTGCTTCAAGAATTAGAGAGATCATTTTCTCATGGGAAGAAACAACTATTTTATAAAATTGATCCATATTAGTGAAAATATCCAGCTCCCAGATCCCATAATGCAGGAGTTAAACAAGGAGACAATTAGATTACAACACCTAATTTAATTGGCCTAAGTAATTACATGTCCAACTTGAGGGTTGAACCCTCAACCTTCACCTCAAGAGACCACAGCCAAATGAATTCCCCTACGAGATGTGGACTTTATGTTAGTACTTGCTATGTGTGTAACCCATGGTGTGCAAGTGTCATGGATGCTACACACATTTTTCATTGTACTTTCAATTAATTCAAATTATCCGAAAGAGTGGATCATATCAATGACTGAGCTTTCTTTAAAAAGCCTATTTTTTATTGTATTTCCAATTAGTGTAAATCATCCGAAAGAGTGGATCTCAATTATCGAACTTCCTTTGAAAAAAAGGTTTCACTGCCTTTCTATGTACGCATGTCAGGAATGATTATGATTCCTCCGTGCCATGTAGTCAACGACAAGCATATCGAAGCTCAAACTCGAAGGCCGACTCCCGAGCAGATGCCGTGAGTCACAGATTACTTTCATGGGCAGAAACGCGCTAATGCCGACACAACCGGCTATACATCTCTCTCTCTCCCTTTTCATGTGCCCGTCAAACTTCAGGAATGAATATCATTGCTTCGCGCCATGTAGCTGGCGACAGGCATATGCAGCTGAAATTAGAAACCCAAGACCGGCCCTCAAGCTGAAGCCAATGACTTACGCCGATAATAAGTGACACTGTTTCGAACCATTCAGCTAACGACGAGCATATGCATGCTTGACCCAGAAATGGAAGAAGCTACGTTGAGATGCAGACAAGCAACTGTCTGGATGTCATCTCCATCTCCTCATATTCTGTGCGGTTAACTGCCCATTCTCCACCTGTGACTAGTCGTCACTCGTGAGTCCCCAATAGATCCTGCCTTTCTCTGAGCATGAAAAAACAATTGTCAGAATCAACAAACATGAAGTGAGTTCCAAGGATCCCCCGCGGATAGGATCAAGTCAGGATTACCATGTGGGTGTGTGCGCCCGCGCGCGTGTGTATTCGCATACACACGTACAAATACTCTCACACATGATGCTTTTGTAGTTGATCAGACTATATACACACGTGCAACATGAGATGCAATCTCGAGGCTCCATCGACTTATGAATCACGATATGGAGCCTGGAGCAGTTCAAAAGAATATATCTGGAAGGACGAGACGAACAGAGGTATTTTGTGTGTATGCATCTGTATGTGTGTCACCGTGCTCGTCTACATAATATATGTGCTCGCACACAGAAGATACCTTTACAGCTATCCAGCATGAAGGGCGGCCTGTGTATGATTTCGGCTCTGCAAAGAATCAGCTCAGGATTTTGAATGACCTTCGAAAAGACAAAATTATTAAATTTGTTTCTGTCTAAGCTTCTTGTATGACAGCAATATTCTGTTTAATGTCCAAGCCTGTGTACCAACTGGTTGTGCTTTGATTCCTTGACTATCTAGGAGGATTTCTCGAGTTCAGGTTTTGGTTGGACATGTATCTATGAGTTACTCACAAATGGGTGCCTCTACTTTACAAGATTGGGTGTGTGAGTATGTTTTCAGTTCATTGTACTCTCAAAAAATATACTTGTTTTCAGTTCATTGGACATGTATTTATGAGTTCCTCACAGATGGGTGCCTCAACTTTACAAAGTTGGGTGTGTGAGTGTGTTTTTAGTTTCATTGTACTCTCCACAAATATTCTTGTTTTCAGTTCATTGTTCTCTCAAAAAATATTTTTTCTGATACTTGATCGTCCAGCAAAAGGAATATTTCGAGAGAAATATCATGCAATTCCAGACTCCAGCGACGATACTCAATGAGCAATAAGCTTCCTTCCAGTGCATTTGTCTGTTTCAAACTTTCAATCCATTCTAAATTTATATGTGCCATTTAAACAGACATTCTCGTATTGCAAGCAAAGGACGAAACAGGTACTCAATCCAACAAAATTAATAAATTTATTCAGACCGCATACAGAAATTATAACATTTAATCGTATCACTCACGCAATAAAGGGTCCTTGCGAAATCCTTCACGTGAGTAATCATAATAGCTATTCGAAAGATATATTTGTAGCTTTATAAATATGTTCGTATCTTTAAAATCACATTTAAAATCCGAACGAGAAGAAATAGTGTGGTCTCATACATTAAGCGACTTTCATACTTAATGTCTTCGCAAATACTTTTACATGCATACATATACAGATATCTATACACATATCTATACATATGCATGCATACATACGTACATACCCACACGCGTGTCTCTTTCTCTCTCTCTCTCTCTCTCTCTCTCTCTCTCTCTATATATATATATATATATATATATATATATATATATATATATATATATATATATATATATATATATATATATATATATTTACACACATACACATGTCCATTGCAAAAGTGTCGAAACGAGAGCTAGAAATTGTATATGCTAATAATATTGTAATAATATTGGTGCTTGAGTGTAGGCCCACTCACATGACACATACAAATTGGTATCAAGTGATGGATCCTTGCTCATAAATTTTCAACCATAAAACGAGTTGATAGCATGAAGACCTTCATCATTTCATGGATACACACATACAACGGGAGAAACACATACATCGCGAGCATACACACATATGCATACAAGCATGGAACTATCCTCACTTTTGAGAAAGAGAAGAGAAGTTTCAAGGAGACTAGAAGGGAGAAGGAACCCTCTTCACATTGTTATGTCCACGATAATTAGAAATTGGTCCTAAATCGTCATTTGTACCTGATTCAAGTGCAATAAAATCGGAGATAACTCTAGAGGGCTAGAGAATCACTGCACAAGATCAACGAGTGCTTGGCTTGCATGAAGATGGAGTATTTTTTAAAGTTATTGCTCATGTACATATTTTTTATGAGGTGGGCTTTATGAATAGCTGAGAAAATTCATCAGTAAATTTGGAATGTTTGTGTACTCTATTTGCCTTTTGCCGCTTGATCACATGCATTAAACCCTTTAGGATCAATTCTTCACAATCTAAAGCAAATTGGAAAGTTTCCATCTCTAATACTCCGCCTCATCTGAAAGTCTCCATCTCTAACACTTTCCCTCCTAGAGTGTGTCATCCCTCATATTTGACAAAAACGTTAGTCCAGGGAAAGCATGCGTTTGAAGCAAATAAGAGTTCTCGATTTCCTAGAGAACAAGATTTGGAACACATGTTGGGTGATATATCTCGTGTTTCTTTTCTTTTGTTGAAAGTAGTAATTTTGTACCACGTATTAGTGCAGTGCATGTGCAACAAGGAAGAAAGACGCTGATGGGGGAAGTATCTCAACCCCTAAGCAACGATGAAGCGTGAATGACCTCCACAGGTATCCTTCTTTGACCTCTGCACACCAAAAATGCTCTTACTCAAAGCTTATGCAGACAACTCCAGGAGAAACAATGTCTACAACATGAGCTAGTTGAATGCTCACAACTGCCAGTCAAGAAGATACCTCACTTCACTCCAGCAAGCTTCTCTCAGAGATTATACAGAGAAGGAATCTCAAACTTAGACCAACTTTAGAGGACTCTAATAGCTACCCAATGACACCAAAATCATAGCAAATGGATACATAGAGAAGGAGAACCAGCCCTTACAACAGAGAGCAAAATATTTTCAACAAAGCCTACACACCAAGAGAGATATCAATCACACAACTTCACTAAAATGAATGTTGCTCCCAGATTACTCAGAGAATGATCGAGAGACTTTGTGAGCATAAAATAGACTCTAATAGCTATCCAATGAGACAAGAACTACATCAAATGCATACAATATGAGGGAGAACCAATGGTAACAACTCAGGGGTAGAGAGTTGCAACACTGCCTGCGCACACACATAGATATGCCTACTAAAAGAAAACAAACAAGCAAGCAAGAGGCTAGCTTAAGCAAGGGGCTTGCTTATCACAACTCCAGCACTTAGTGCTCACTTTATATGAGCTAAAACTCCAAGAAGATGGGCCAAAAGAAGTCGGGATACATGCTCCTTTTATAGTGAGAAGTGTGCCCCGAAAATCTAGGAACTACCTTTCCAAATCAGCCTCCTAACTTGGAGCACTTAGTTGAGATGACTTGGGGAGTGGTTGAGTGACTTTTCTTGATGGAATCTCGTGGCTTTTGGCTTCCTTTGATTGCTCCACATGTCCATGAAAGATTCCCCACGAATTTGTAGCTTGAAGCTTGACTTTTAACACTCCCCCTCAAGCTTCAATTCTTCGTCCTCATCCAAGCTCCTTCATGTTGATGCATTGCTTGAATTTTGAAATCTTCATCCCATCCAAAGCCTTTGTAAACATGTCTGCAACTTGGTACTTGGTACCAACATGATGTACTGAAACTTCCTTGGATATCACCTTTTCCCATATGAAGTGATAGTGCACTTCAATATGCTTGGTTCTAGCATGATAGACAGGATTCGATGCTAGATGAATGCTACTCATGTTGTCAAAAAAAGTTGGATATGTGTCAACCTGCAAATTAAGCTCCATAAATAACTTCTTAATCCACATTAGCTCACATGTGACTTGAGCCAAAGCTCTATACTCAGCCTCCGTGGAAGATAATGCCACCGTGGGATGCTTCTTTGAAATCCATGAGATGATCTTGCTACCTAGCATGACTAGGTAACCACTTGTACTTCTTCTATCCTCCTTCGAACCGGCCCAATCGGCATCAGAATAAGCTTTGACCTGCATATCATCATCAAATGAATGGAAAAATCCTTCATTTATAGTGGCCTTGAGATATCGTAACATTCTTCTTGCAGCTTGCAAGTGTGTAGTCCTTGGACTATGCATAAATTGTGATAACACTCCAACTCCATATGCTATGTCGGGCCTAGTTATTGTGGCATAATTGAAAGATCCTACAATAGATCGATACAAGGTTACATCCTCTAATGGCTCTCCATCAATGGAGCTTAGCTTTACATTAACTTCCATGGGATTTGAAATAGGCTTGCAATGTAGCATCCCAAACCTCTCAAGTAGGTCTAGAATATACTTCCTTTGTATGAGCATAATACCTTCTTCTTTGTATACAACTTCAATGCCAAGAAAATACCTAAGATCTCCAAGATCAGAGATCCTAAACTCCTTTCCAAGCTTTGCCTTGATCTCCTCAATGCCCTTTGTATCATTACCTGTAATGATAAGATCATCTACATACACACACATGTAGACTACAAGTTCTCCTCTTTGTTTGATGAAGAGAGATGGATCCACCTTGCATTGATTGTAACCACATTTGATCAAATAGTCCACCAATCTTTGGTTCCAAGCCCTTGGAGCTTGCTTTAGGCCATAAAGTGCCTTCTTTAACCTACAAACATGATGTGGAAACTCTTTATGAACAAAACCTAGTGGTTGTTCCATGTATACCTCTTCTTCCAAGTCTCCATTGAGAAAGGCATTCTTGATATCCAATTGGAAAAGCTTCCATCCTTTGCTAGCAGCCATTGCAATGAGTTTCCTAATGGTGCTCATCTTTGCCACGGGGCTGAATGTCTCTTCAAAGTCCACTCCATAGGTTTGTGCAAAACCCTTGGCCACCAATCTTGCTTTGAACCTAGAAATAGATCCATCTGAATTCCTCTTTACTTTATACACCCACTTATTACCTATTACCTTCATGTTATCCTTCTTGGGCACTAGAGTCCATGTTTGATTCTCCTCAAGTGCATCGATCTCTTCTTGCATTGCCTCTTTCCATTCGGTGTACCTGCTTGCATCTTCATAGCAATCAGGCTCATGATCTTCTACTACTTTGTTCATATATGCATAATGAGTTGCCATGTATGAATCATAAGTAAACCTTTGAGTTGGATACTTAACTCTAGAAGACTTCCTTTCTTCACCTTTTGGAGGAATAAACCTCCTTTGCCTTGGGAACTTGATCTCTTTCTTTGACATGGCTTCTTTCTCCATCATGTGTCCTTCATCATCGTCAACTTCATTACCTTCTTCATCCAACTCCACCAATGTTGCTTTGCCTTTGTTGATTGATTGTGCTTCATAGCTTGATGAAGATCTCCCCCTCCATGGTGAGTTCATGCTTGAACTATCTTCATTGATGGAACACCTTGGGCCGCTTAGCTCTAGGTCGATTTGTTCTTCATCATGTCCATGCTTTTCTTCTTCATAGTCCTGCATACAATCATACTTCTTATACCAAGGGAGTAGCTCATCAAATGCTACATCCCTTGATATCCTGAAGTCCTTTGTGTTTGGGTTGAAGCACCTGTAACCTTTATGATCATTTGAATATCCTAGAAACACACACTTTTCTGCCTTTGGTTGTAGCTTGTGCCTCAATTCACTTGGCACATGTACATAACAAGTACATCCAAATATCTTCAAGTGGGAAAGATCAAGTTTCTTACCATAATAGGCTTGATATGGTGTCAAGCCATGGATCCCTGAGGTAGGAGCCCTATTCATAAGATACACGGTGGTATTTGCTGCATCACTCCAAAACATGTTAGGTACATTAATCTCATTAAGCATTGCTCTAGCGATCTCGGCAATGTATCTATTCTTTCTCTCTGCTACTCCATTTTGTTGGGGTGTGTACCTGCATGTTACTTGCCTCTTGATGCCTTGATCCATTAAAAAATCAGAAAACGCATTGGAGAAATATTCTCCCCCTCCATCGGACCTTAGCTTCTTGATATATGTACCTGTTTCCTTTTCTACCATTGCCTTGAATGCTTTGAAACATGTAAACACATCTGATTTGTTTTTTATGAAATAAACCCAAACCATCCTTGTGCAATCATCTATAAAAGTGACAAAGTACTTGTTACCTCCAATGGATTGCTCTTTGGTTGGCCCCCACACATCTGTATGTATCAACTCCAATGGATGTTGGTTTATGTAGCCACTCTTCTTGAATGGAAGTCTCGCTTGCTTCCCTAGTTGACAAGATTCACATAAATGTTTCATACCTTGTCCTTGAAAGTTGGGAAGACCTTCAACCAGCCTCTTGAATTGCATTTGCTTCATTCTTTGTATGTTGATGTGGCCTATCCTCTTGTGCCACAAGTCCAACTCCGAAATCCTCTTGTCTCCATATGTGAAGTAGACATGTTGAGTGGAATGAGAATTTACCTCCAAAGTGAAGAGTCTCCCTTGCTTCTTTCATCTTGCTATGACCTTGTAACCTTGCTTAGGGTTCTCCACAAAGCCTCCACATTTGTTGAACCTTACTTGATAGCCTCTTTCAACCATTTTCCCAACAGACACCAAGTTCTTTGTGATGGTAGGTACCGACATCCTTGAGACATCTTCCTTCCTCCTTGTCATCCAAAGCTACATCTCCAACATGGGAGATCTCATGGGCTGTATCATCACCTGTTTCTACATGTCCTTTACCTTTGGGAACATGTAGATTAGTAAACCAAGAAGAATTGCAACTCATATGGTTGCTACATCCACTATCAATATAGCAAGTGTTATCTACTTTGCTTGAATTCCCATTCATGTGCATCATCAAGAGATTGTCATTTTCTAAACTTGAAGAAGCATATTTACCTTGGCCTTTGTATGAAGAACCTTGATTATAGCTCCTTTGGTTTCCTCCTTGGTAGCAATCTCTAGCATAGTGGCCAAACTTGCCACATATGTAACATCCTTCACCATCTTGATTCCTGTTTTGTTGATGTCGTCCTCCTCTTCCTCTTGTTCTTCCTCTCCCTCTTTGTGATGAGGTGCCTTGGTCATGTCCTTGATTGCTTGAGTGGCCTTGCCTTCCTCCAAACCTTCCTTTGCCCCTTCCTTGTCCTTGTCTTCCTTTGCCCCTTTGATTACCTGCATAGAAAACTTGTGCATCCTTGCTTTTAGTTGAACTTCCACCTATGTTCATTTCTTCGGTGACCATGAGAGCAACCAATTGCTCAAAATCGGGAAGATTATCCCTTACATAAACTGAAGTGGTAAAGGGTTTCCACTTCTCATCATCTCTCAAACCATTGAGAGTATAAGCCACAAGATTGTCATCATCTACGTGGCTTCCAATGGATCCCAATGCATCTGATAACTCCTTGACCTTAAGTATGTAGTCATTTATGCTACTCCCTGAGCTCTCCCTAAGGTTGTTGAGCTCATTCTTGAGCTGGATCTTCCTTGCTTTGGTGCTTGTTGAATAAAGCCTTTCAAGTGTCTCCCATACCTTCATGCTTGAATCCAAGTCTTGGATATGGCCGATCATGCTATTGCTAATGTGTTGGGAAAAGATAAAGATAACCCTCTTGTCTCTTTCATTCCATTCCCTAAAGGCCCTTCTCTGGTCATTGGTTGGATTCTCATCCAACCTAGGTCTTGGTTCACTTCCACTAATCAACCCCCAAAGGCCCTTACCCATAAGATAGTTGGAGACCCTAAATCTCCATGGTTGATAGTTCCCTTTGTCTAGCTTTTCAATTTGAGTGTTGAAGTCTCCCATATCTAGTCTTTGATAATTGACCTAGCCCTTGGCTAATGCTCCAATGTGTGTAAAATGAAAATGAGGCTCTGAGGTTACCTCAATCCAAAGCTTTCCTTAGATGGACACCTTGTGCTCTTGAAACGTTGAGTAGAATAGCTCCCCCTTGATGTGAGCTACCTCCAAGAAGCCTTTGTTGATGCAAATCTTCAACCACCAACTCCAAGAGGTCCTCTTGCTTGTATGTGATGCCTCCAAGATGCCCAAATGCTCTGATACCACTGATGGGGGAAGTATCTCAACCCCTAAGCAACGATGAAGCGTGAATGACCTCCACAGGTATCCTTCTTTGACCTCTGCACACCAAAAATGCTCTTACTCAGAGCTTATGCAGAGAACTCCAGTGAGCTTTTGTAGACCTGTAGTAGACACCACGAGATTTCCAACAATTCAAATTTCACTTCAAATGGGTGCTTACACAAGGAGAAACAATGTCTACAACATGAGCTAGTTGAATGCTCACAACTGCCAATCAAGCAGATACCTCACTTCACTCCAGCAAGCTTTTCTCAGAGATTATACAGAGAATGAATCTCAAACTTAGGTCAACTTTAGAGGACTCTAATAACTACCCAATGACACCAAAATCATAGCAAATGGATACATAGAGAAGGACAACCAGCCCTTACAACAGAGAGCAAAATATTTTCAACAAAGCCTACAAACCAAGAGAGATATCAATCACACAACTTAACTAAAATGAATGTTGCTGCCAGATTACTCGGAGAATGATCCAGAGACTTTGTGAACATAAAATAGACTCTAATAGCTATCCAATGAGACAAGAATTACATCAAATGGATACAATATGAGGGAGAACCAATGCTAACAACTCAGGGGTAGAGAGTTGCAACACTACCTGCGCACACACATAGATATGCCTACTAAAAGAAAAAAAACAAGCAAGCAAGAGGCTAGCTTAAGCAAGGGGCTTGCTTATCACAACTCCACACTTAGTGCTCACTTTACATGAGCTAAAACTCCAAAAAGATGGGCCAAAAGAAGTCGGGATACATGCTCCTTTTATAGTGAGAAGTGTGTCCCTAAAATCTAGGAACTACCTTTCCAAATCAGCCTCCTAACTTGGAGGACTTAGTTGAGATGACTTGGGGAGTGGTTGAGTCACTTTTCTTGATGGAATCTCGTGGCTTTTGGCTTCCTTTGATTGCTCCACATGTCCATAAAATATTCCCCAAGAATTTGTAGCTTGAAGCTTGACTTTTAATAGACGCATATGTGCACAAACTTATAGGGTGGCCCTTGGCATGCCTACTCTATAGTGGAAAAAGAGATGAATGAATGGTACGAAGCGGGAAAGGGATCTTGTGCAGAAGGCTAAAGGTTCTTGGTTAGCGAAGAAGCATCGTAACATATATTGGGAGGATTGCACATAAGGATTCCCGAATGGCCTTGGTGGCTCAATTCTTTATAGTTACAGAACTCGAATGTTGAGATATTGAGACTTGGAAATCTCGTATCGGAAATGGACACATAAAACATCATTGTTTTGAATAGTATGATATCTTTTAGTTGTAACGTACATTATGATCATCTATTGGTATACGCATCAATGGTTTCTGAGATGAAGTGGAAGTTCTTCATCATATTAATTTATGTTTGCGATGCATATCCATAGTTTCAGAAATCGGTAGCTCTTATACTTGCATGTACCATAAGTGGAAGCGAAAGGGGACATAAGAGGGTTTGAATCAAATAAAGCATAGGAAAGAATCCAAGTTCAAACAAGATCAAGCTCTTTTAATACCTAAAGAAGAGGGAGATTTCAAAGAGCAAGATGTGGAATATATGGACAATGATTGGAGAAGCTCGCTATGCATGTGAAAGAAGTAGAGATTTTGCAAGGGAATGAAGGAAATCAAGGGAACAAAAGGTAGAGATTTCATTGAAATGTTCGAAGATAACAAACATTTTGCATATGAAAATGACATGAGGAACGTATTAACTATGTTTTATTGAAAGATATAAGGGAAGTACTGGCGTATGATTCATTGAATTATGAAGGCTCTTCGATATTGATTCATAATGATGAGAACATATTATTTTATCAGTAGTTTGATCAAATCTCGCCTTTATAAAATCATGAGTTCACCATTTGAAACTTGCAAAGGGACAATGCATTTCTTTTTTTGTTTCGGCAACAGCTTACTCTGAAAGAACACTATACAAGTTAATGGGCCTTGTACCCATGGGACCCGCCAAAATTCAACAAGGCGAGGGTTGCTTATAATTTGCTAGAGAACTTTAGAAAGAAGATTGATAACCCTTTTATCCCCCTCATGGAGGCCCGCTTTTTTTTTTTACTTGTTCTTGTATAATATGCTCAATACTTCACCCTCACATGACCACAAATGATGCATGGTGCTCTAAGGTGTACGGCCCTAATGTTGAGGATAAGCCATGGTGTACGGACCTAATGTTGAGGATAAGCCATGGTGTACGGCCCTAATGTTGAGGATAAGCCATGATGAGAGTTAGACATTTGTGGAAACCTAACATCAAAGTTAGATGAGGTTTATGTGTGACCCTTGGTGGTAATAGATGATCTTCGTGAGGCTAGCAATTAGGTTAGGTAGGGCTTAAACTTTCCAGACATTCAAGGAAAAAATAAAGGCTTTGTGTCACCACATGATTTCTCCATAGAATCCCAATGAGGGAAATGTAGAGGGGGACTATTTTGTAGACTATTTTCTATCTCTTGGTTATGTTCATATATACCGACTCCCCTTGTAAAAGCTATATAAGCATGGCCTAGGTTGATCTTTATATAGCATTTCTCACTAGTAAGCCCTTCATCTAGATTCTATCTAGATCTTCATCTAAAATCCACACTAGTAGTGAATGGGTGGTCGTTGTAAGTACATTACTCTTGGCAATGTGAGAATTTGAGTTCTCTATCTATTAGTCTACATCTATCTTTTTCTACATTTTTCTCTCAATTGTGTTTAATCTATTCTACTATGATGTTGTTTCATTACATGGTATCAGAGCTCAAGAGACTCTTAGTGGTGCAGAAGCAAAAACACAAAGGTTGTAGACATTTCAATGAAAAAAAATAGAAGATTTCAAGTGGTGCATCATCAATAGGAGTAGGTGCAGGAGCATAGATAGAAGTAACAATGATGTCCCATTGTTGTAGATATGACCAAATGGTCCTCTTTGCCATCCTCCATATCTTGTTCTGTCATATGTTTGTACTGGAGGACAACCACAAGTTGGCCATGGATAACCTCCAAACATTTTAGTTTGTAAACCAAGAGATAGAGGATTTCAAAAATCCTCAACTTGTAATTGATAAATGGCATGTCCATGAGGTGTACGAGGAATATTAGCATTATTACTAGGAGAATCATCATCATCATCATGGAGCAAATATTCTTGTATATTAAGTATAATTTTATTTCTATATGATTCTAAAATAAAATAATGACTACGATTGAGGTAATCAATACATACCCAAGAATTATCATGTTGATCATGTGGTGGTGCATGCTAAAAAATACCATATCTACCTAATGTTCAATACATTCCAATCGTGGCCTTCGATATGTGCCATAGCAAAGATTAGACCAACATATAATATGCTATTGATAGTAAAAAAAACATCATAATTCCTATGCAATGACATGTCTAAAGTTTTTGCATGGGTAGGAGGTAGTGGAGTACCCTATGAATGATCAAAATCTGATTATAATATAGAAATAAAAAAACATATATCACTCATGTATGCATCTATCAAGTATCAGAATTAAAATTTTGATATATTTATAGTATGTAGTCCTCCCACAATTAGGAGACAGTGGTGGAGTTCCCTCTGATTAATCAAAATATGATTGTTTAAGGAAAAATGGTACTAGATAATAATAATCTGATTATTTACATACATAAACATTCACATGTACACATTTACACAAACACACATATTCACATATACACAGATACACATTTTGACATATAAATACATCTAAATGCATGTGTAGTAAATCATGACTATTTTGACACTCATGTATGTGTGTATATGTATGTGTTTGTATGTATATGTGTGTATGTGTATGTGTATATATGTGTATGTGTGTGTAATTGTATGTATGTGTATGTGTATATGTATGCATATATGTGTAAGTGTATGTATGTATTTTTAAGTGTATGTGTGTGTGTATGCTTGTTTATAAAGTTAAAGTTTTTTTTTCTATATTGAGCTTTTTTTTGTTTGACATTGAAATAATAGGACATATTGTATGGTAGAAGAAATAAGAGAAAATCTAACATGCCATTTGAGACGTGGTAGTATTTTTGTAGATAGCTACATCTTCAAGAATCATTTCCTTTACAGAAGGTATGCAAAATCATTTTTATTATTGTGAGTTATAATTATCATATTTTCTATAAACATCTTACATTTAATCTATGTAAGTTTTTTTCATTAAATAAATAGAGGCGGCATGGATAGAGAGGGCACATGTAGGTATATATCTATATTTGTATGTGTATCTGTGTGTATATGTGTGTGTATGTGTATGTGTATATGTCCATATGTATATGTGTATGTGTATATGTATGTTTATGTGTATGTGTATATGTGTGTATGTGTGTGTATGTGTGTGTATGGGTACATGTGTATAGGCATGTGCATATGTACAAGCATGCATGTGCATGTTCTTTTCAATGCATGTGCATGGGCCTTTGCAATGCATGTGCAAATGCATATATATATATATATATATATATATATATATATATATATATATATATATATATATATATATATATATATATATATATATATATATATATATATATATATATATATATATATATATGCATGTGTGTGTATGTGCATATGTATATGTATGTGTATAAGCATGTGTTTATATGTACATGTACATGTATGTGTATGTGCATGCATGCATGTGCATGTAGATATGTTTGTACATACATATGTGTGTATTTGTTTGTGTACGTGTAATTGTTTTGTGTGTATGTGCGTGCATGTGCATGTGTATGTGCATGTGTATGTGTATGTGTGTGTATATGTGTGTATCTACATGTGTATGTGTATGTCTATAAGTATGTGTCTATGTGTGTATGTGTTTGTGCATGCATGAGTGTATATTTGCATGTATATTTATATATGTGCGTATGAATGTGTAAGTGTGAGTATGTTAATTTATGAAAACAAAAAAATTTAAATGACACACAAACAATGAAGATTGTACTTAAAATATTTTGGTCAGTGAAGTTCTTGAATAACGTTCAATAAAGAAGGAGAGAGATAGAGAAAAACAGAGAAAAATCAAGCGAGAGAGAAAAAGAGAGAGATAGAGAGAGAGAGAGAGAGAGCGAGAAAAAAAAATCAAAAGAGAAAGAGGGATAAATAGGGGGGATAGAGAGAGAAATAGATTATAAAAGAGAGAAATGCAGAAAAGAGAGGCCTTGAGCTCGTATGAGTGGCATCCATATGAATGTTAGATTGCTCAATCAGATGCATGCAAAATGATGATCAAAGAGCCATGTATTTTTTTTATTTTGGTCAAAAGTAACTGTTGCATAAGCAATGTGCATGCATTGTATATGGGATCCTTTGAACCATCACATATTCAATATTAGCTAGCCTCGTAGTTGCGATGCATTTTACTATTTCATGTGCGATGCATTTTAGTGTCACATATGTGACACTTTGAATGTGTTGCATATGTGAATCTCACATTAGTGACACTTGAATTAATGTTGCCTATAGCCTTGAAAAAAGCATTGATGTTAGCATCATTTAAACAAGGGTCCATGATCCACGCTGAATGGGATGAAATGCGCAGTCAAGAAGCAACAAAATTGTATCACTTCAACCCATGCTACATCCCTGCATTCATTCTAGTGAAAGTTGAGGAACTCTACTCATTTCATTGAGGTGGGGTTTCATTCCAAGGTGTTGATGCACTAATGGGGATGCTACAAGGACCAATGGGGTAGTCCAAATGAAAGTGTTGAAAGAGAGCACAAGAATCAATTGAAGCTTTTTAGGAATGATGGGATGTGTGGGTTGGTTTTGTGGTGGGATGGATTCATACCTACCTCAAGGAGTTTGTTTTAGTGGTGGCAGGATTTCATTTCCTTGGCTAAGTACAATGGGTTCTAAGGTACAATCACAACATCTTGATGGGAGGGGGGAGACTAAAACTACCTTTATGGGGCTTTCTCTTGGTGGTGAAAGCTATTGTTGACTTACATGGGTTGGTTTCATATATGCAAGGGAATTTCCATGGAAGGATTTCATTTCCTTGGCTAAGTACAATGGATTCTAAGGCACAATCACAACATCTTGATGGGAGGGTGGAGACTAAAACTACATTTATGGGGCTTTGTCTTGGTGGTGAAAGCTATTGTTGATTTACATGGGTTGGTTTCATATATGCATGGGAATTTCCACGGAATGAATAAGAGATTATAGGGAGCTCCATGATTGTGGCTACATGAATACAACCTCTAATTGGGTTAAAGGAAAAAGGTGTGGACATGTCTTTTCCTTTAAGGATTATGATACTCATGTACTAGGATGGTTCTATCTACTCATGAGCTTTATTGGTTAGGGAGATAGCCATCGAGCTCATAGAGTGCTAAATTTTGCATCTATTGCTAGCTATAAAGGCCATCAAAGTTTCCTAGTTAATACTAAATTGGTGTAAATGTGAGCTATGGATAGGTGACAGTTGATAAGAAATTAATTTATTATGTATCGTTCATTATTGTCACATGCACATACTAAGGCTTTCTACAAAGTAGTGATGATCCATGCTATCAAGGTGAATATCCTTAACACTTATGAATGAGTAGGACAATATAGAGATTCTTCCATGTTTCTATATACAAGAGAAAATAGTTGTAATACAGGAATGCCCTTGGGGATTTCTAATGTACACTAAAGTTAAAATTCAAAAGTGTCCTCCAAAACTAGGGTTCTATTTATATTATTCCTTCTAATCTAGGATGCTTTTATGACATTGTCATTTTACAAAATGGGTCTATGATTTTTTTTGGTGAATTTGCCTTTATAACATCATTTCTTTCATCCTCTTGCATTTCCCTTGGAGGTATTTCATGGCCGTCTTTTGTAAAGCAATGGCGTTTTTTGTGAAATTCTCTCTTGGACAATGATTAACCCTACTAGAACCTTGTAGGAACTCAAAGGGAGCAATTGGGTGCATATGAGTTATAAGTTAAATGGTTTTACGATACGTTAGAGCCTTCTAATTGATTTGATAATCCCATAGAGTCGACAAATATGTTATTCTCTAGGTGGTGGGACTATTCATACATTCTTTTTGGAGGGTAACAACAAGCACATTCTTAGCACTCTATGCTAATTTGTCGTTTGTGTGCACAATATGCACATGCTTTTTGGTGAAGCACCCTATATTTTAGAAAACTTCTCTTAATACTATTTTTAATTGATCCCTTTATCAATGCATATCTTTAGTGAAAATGTAGTCATTGTTTCTTCACGACTATTTTGATGGTGCAGACCTTTGGTTATAGTTATGTGTTCCCCATTTTACCACATACATGATTCACTCATAGGTGGTGGTACTTTGTACTTACGGATATAATTAAGCTGTTACTTTATTTTATTTCATCATCAATAGAGGGCAACTACTCGAGCCATCCATCTTCTCTATATGTCTTTCTAGGTTTCTGCTCCATGTATGCACTTCTTTTGTGTCTCTCACACTTCTACAAACACCGAAGAGTGGTAGTATTAGAGCATTTTCAAGTCCTTTTCAAGTTTTTTTTTCGTGTTGGGATGTGCACACACTTTTAACAGTGCAAAGTAACTTTGGAGCATAGAACAATAATTTTTAGTAAATTGAGGGTGTATGTATGGATGAAAATGAGTTTTTGATGTGAATTCGACACACATAAAGGACTTAAAAGAATAATTGGCAAACATAGATGCTAATAGTTTGATGCATCATTCATCTCTAAATTGTTTAAAGGATTACCAAAATCATTTAAAAAATTTGCAACTACACTTCTTTTGGTTGCAAAAGAGAATCCCAATATGTATGAATTAGAGGAATTTGTGTCTCCCCATAATGTATAATGAAAAGTTCCAAATGAATTATTTCACAATCAAAAGGCCTATTACTGTAGGTAAAGGAAAACAAAAGGTAGTAGATGATGAATTGGATGATTTATCAACTTGTATATGAGGGTTTAATCAAGAAACATGAGTGGGCCCAATGCTTCAACACCATGATCCGCTACCCCAATACACATGGAAGAAAAGAGAAGCCTATTAGAATCACCAACATCCAGGTACAAATTTGTTAGTGGCTCTCATGATGATCATGAAGGTAATAGTGACTCATAGAATGAAGAAGACTCTGAAGAGGAGGCAATTGTTTAAAGGGAATTTTAGATGCTCAAGGCTCAAGAAGCCAATACAAAGGTTAAACAATGAATCTTTCATTGCAAAGAACTATGCCTATATGATGCTAGTTGTTGGAGATAACGATGCTCACAAGCACGATAAAGCATCAACAAAGGAGGAATAAAAGAGAGATATGGATGAAGAGATCAAAGCACTCAAGGTCAATGAGACTTGGGAACTAGTGCCCAAGACCTTAGGTATGAAAGTGGTTCAAAACAAATGGGTGTTCAAGACTAAACGGAATGCATTTGGTTGTGTAGCAAGATACAAAGCTAGGATGGTAGCTACGGGGTTCAGAAAATGTTTAGAGTGGACTATGAAGAGACCTTCAACTATGTGGCTAACAAAGAAATAATATGGATTCTAATAGTTTTACGAGGAGGTAGAAAATGGCCTATATATCAATTTAATATAAAGAGTGGATTCTTGAATAGTAAGTTAAAGGAAGAGGTATACATGACACAACCAATAGGGTATGATGGTGTGGATCATTGTGATTTTTCTTGTAGATTAAGGAAGGTCTTCTATGGGCTTAAACAAGAAATAAGGGCGTAGAATAAAAGCATTGTTTAATACCTTGATTATGGTGGGTACACACAAAGAAAATAAGATCCCTCACTTTACGTGAAGAAGGAAGGGAGCAAGTTAGTATTCATATGTATCTATGTGAATGACCTAATTATAATAGGTAATGGAATATTTTGCACCATGGGGGTAAGCCGCAAATTTTGGTGGCCTTTGTATTGGTCCGAATTTCTCGGTGGAGGATTTGCCACATAAGCATCAACTTTTTTATCTGGATGAGTGGATGCAAAGTGACTGGAACTTAAACTCCCATCACAAGTTCAACCAATCAAGACACCACTTAAGCAAGACATGAAGGTCGAGATTCTTCTTGAGTCTCGGGCTTTTGTCAGGGCTATTGCCATTGAACCATCTAAGACCCTCATGGTTAGTAGGGTCTTGGCCAATAAGGAGGCCAATCTTCGAGAATTCCCAACCGATGATTCTGTTCTCCAAAAGTCCATTGTTAATAGTTCACTCGTACATTGGGATCAACGTCCTCAAATCTAATCCACTAACATGTATCCGTGTTAGAAGCTGAGTATCCGCGATAAATAACATAGAAAACAATTTGGTGAATCGAATATGGGCATGGACGTTGCTCTCGAGACAACAGATATGTACATCCACAGTGTGTAAGCCGACGCACGAGTCACGATTCACTACACGCCGATCCCAGAATGCTCATTATTTCTCTATTGACGGAGCTTTCTTATAGTTTGCCTTGAGTTTCGGTACCCACGCCCATGATATCGATTGCTGAATTCGGACGCACACATTCATATTGAGAGAAGGCACATGCAGTGTGAGTTGTACCCATATCAGAGCGTGACACAGTATACGGCGCATTGTGAGTACCCATCAAATCGTTACAGGACGTATGCCCATTGATTGCCACAAGGCAGTTTTCAGACGAACTGATAGTGTATGCAGACCGGAACATGCACGGTCGCTACGTCAGTGCAGAGACGGCAATCACACACACTTTTAAAGCTGCGACAAGTGAGAATGTACCGCAAGTTCATTCGTTGCTTTCCTTTTTTTCAACCTTTCTTTTGAAGAAACAAGAAAATTATATTAATGGAGTATACACTCTATGCACAGGGCAAAAGTCAACCAGCAGCATGTGATGACAAAGCAAGAAGAATTGATGAAAACGTGTCTGATTGGTCAAGTTTTTGGCTCTAGGCCCCCTATAGAAAGTGTGAGAACTTGGCTTCGCAAGGAGTGATTCCCACGTGGCCTAAGTGTGTGCAAATGTCAATTCCTGCCCGGGAATCACCTCCTTTTAGTGTTTGAGAATGAAGAGGTGACCTTCCAAGCCGTGCAAGCCAGCTCCTGCCAAGTGGGCCGGTCCACCCTTTGCCTATTTAAGTGGACCCCAGACTTTGTTCCGAACAGATCAAAGCCTCTTCGTTACCTGCTCTGAGTGGAGCTTCCCAATCTGCCGTGCTTTCTGTATGGATTTCTTCGAGAAATCGTTTCACCGATCGATCGCCCGATGGCCTCAAGAGAGGATGTTGGGGGGTTAATCTACAATGGTGCTCAACATTCTTTCAATGCAAGATGGCACCCACAGATCTGCATTGAAACAGACCTGAACCAGGTCCTTCCCTCGAAAATCTCCATAAACTACGGAGATGGTAAGACTTGGACACAGGAGGTTACTTACAAGAATTTGCCAAACATGTGCTTCCGTTGCGGGCATCAAGGTCATAGGATCAACGATTGCCCCTTGAAGAAAAGTACCATTAAAACCAAGCTTAAACCAGATGGGACCCTGGATTGTTTCCCTCAAGTTGACACTCGGGGTCAGCCCCCTCCGATGGAGGAAGTAGTGGGTACTCGCGTTGCTGAGACGGATTCAGAAGGATTCACTGAAGTAAGACGCAAGAGGAAAGTTAGCCCTCGAAGATCAACAACAATGAACACAATGACAATTGCTCCTTCGAACAACATGTACTGTAACCTAGAAAAGGAGATTAATGAGGTCGACTTTCTAGGGGACAACGATTATGAAGAAGACCCTACTGATAATACCCATGGGTGCTCTACCAGCAAAGAAGACAACCAAGAAGGTTACACAACGAGTAAAGAGGAAGGCTTCAATACTACCAATGAAGACAACCCAGACAGTGAAAGCTCCTTCCTTGGGCCTACCCTTCCGGTATGCATTCCAAGATTACCGCAACAAAAGCCAACACTTAAAGGAAAAAAACCATCGGGCATGCCATGGATGAGCCCCCTCAAGAGGAGGATCCTAAGTCAAGAAGTTGGGAGGAAAAAAGAAGATCACAAGAAGAAAAAAGATCGGGTCCCTTCCCTCAAAGAGGGCAACCATCAATAATGAATTTCACATCATTAAACATCAGGGGTTTGTCTGACCTGTCAAGAGCGTCGATTCTTGGCCAATGATTCAAAGACAAGTGCCTCAACCGTGACGTTATCTATTTATAAGAGATTAAAATCGATGGAGAGGATCTCCAGAAACGGCTCAAATGCATTTCTCGGAACCACCTTTGGTTCTCTACTTCTCACCCTAGGGGGGCGGGGGGTGCTCCGATCGGTATTAGTCACTCCTTGTCTGGCAGTGTGACCTCGAATTTTGAAGGTCAGAATCATCGTTGGATTTCTGCCTCTATCGGGTTCCGTTTTCAGTTCATTGTGGTCTCAATTTATGCCCCTAATGGAGATGCGGATAGAATTGAGACTTGGGCTTCTCTCGACTCCCTCTCACATAATGGTTTGATTTGTGGGGACTTCAACATGGTTGAGTTTCCTGAAGACCGATGGAATAACAAGGGAAAATTTATTGACGGCCATGAGAAAGAGATTTGGGATAAAATCAAGCTCCATCTTGACTTGGTAGAGGTGAAAGACAAGAAACGGTTCTCCTAGTCAAATCTGCAATTGGGGGACTCCTTGAGGAAAGCAAGACTTGATAGATGTTACATCGATCAAAACACCATCCTCCAGTGGGGTACTCCTTTGATTTCCCAACACATGGACCTGACTATCTCAGACCACTACCCGATTACTTTGTCTTTCAAATCCATTCCCATGCTCTAGAAAACCCCTTGGTTTCATGCTTGTCAGACATTGTTTTCCCTCCCCTCTATCCACCAAGAAATTTCTGCAGTGTGGGCGGAAGCCTTTGCCTACTGTATTGAACTGGCTAAGTGTTGGAGAAGCGCGGTGGAAAGGACTTGAAAAATTCTGATCACGAATCAAAAGGTTATAAGAGATATTCGGAAAAGAAGAAGAGAAGCGGTGTATCGGAGGATCTCACGGCTTGAAGAAGAGGTGAATAAAGGTAACTTACAATGCCAACAAGGTCTTTTGAAAATCAGGGGAAGACTAAGATTAGAGGAGGAGGTTCAAAGGAAAAATCTTCAAATATTCTTCAAGGATTGGTGGGCCTGGAAGGTGGACAAACTAACCAAAGAGATGTGTAACATCCTCAAAAGGAAACAAGCTAGGGAATCCATCCCCTTATTGGTCGATAACAATGGAACCGAATGTTGCATTGAAGTTGAGAATAGATCTATCATCGTCGAGCACTTCACCCATCTTCTCCGAGTCTGGACTCCTCTTTCCCCACACACGCGTGACTCCATGGCAACCATCTCAAGGGTTGCTCAATCTAGAATCCCATAGAACATGATTTCTCTATTGGATGCTAACATTTTCGAGAATGAAATTATCGAGGTTATTGATGCTCTTCCCAATGTGAAAATTCCGGGTCCTAATGGCCTCACCAATGCATTTTTCAAGTCCTTCAAATATGAGGTGGCCACCCCACTGCGTCTGGTGTGGCAAGAGGCTCTCTCCTTTGGTGCCCTCCCTGAATGTCTTAATAATGGCATCATCAAGTTAATCCACAAAATTGGAGATAAGAACAAATTGAAAACTCGCGACCGATTACCATACTCCAAACAGGATACAAGATAATTGCAAAAGTCATCGCCAACAGAATTGCTTGTCATTTAAAGTCATGACTTTGTGAGGATGAGAAAGGTTTTATGAAAGGTAGATCTATACTTGAAGCAATTGTCGATATTTGGGAAGGCCTTGCATTTGTTGAGGAGTCTGCACAAGATTTGGTATTCATTAAGATCGATTTCGACAAAGCGTATGACAGATTGGAATGGGATTTCATTCTTCAATCATTGAAAGACCTTGGATGCAGCCAAAAGTTCACGAAGATGGTTTCCACTATTCTTGGAAACGCTTCAACTAGAATAAATATCAACGGTAAGTTCTCTGAGCCCATTCATTTAAAAAGATCAATTAGGCAAGGCTTCCCTCTAGCTCCATTACTCTTCGCTATCGCCTCAAATGGACTCAGTCACCTATTAAAGCACCACATGGACGCTGGCAATCTCAAGGGTCTTTCCCTACCTCTAAATCACGGCCAAATGATTGCGAGACTTTTTGCCGATGACATGAATGCCTTTGTACATAACGATATAAACAGCACTAAGGTGTTTTGGTGGTGCCTTGACACATTTTGTGTGGCGTCACGTTCAAAAATCAACCATGCTAAAACTGCTTTTAGAGCAATCAGTGGACCTACACCCCAATTGTTGTTAGATTAGGGGTGTCAAGTTATCCCTAGAGGTCAAGTCTTCCGTCTCCTTGGCATCCCGATGGGATTCAACATCTCAATGGACCAACGATGGAACTGGGTGCTATCCAAGCTCAATAAAAAACTAAATCATTGGAAAGGTATGCAAGTCAACTTGGCAAGGCGTGCTATGGTTGTTAACACGTTTATGCTGTCTACAACTATTTACTTTATCTCGTGTTGGAGACCTAAAGAGAAAGACTTGGCTAAAGTGGAAAGAATCTGCAGAAACTTCCTTTGGACTGGCGACCTCAACAGGAGGGGGATTCCCAAAATCAAATGGGAAACTTGCATTAGCTCCAAAGACTTAGGGCTTGGGAATTTTGGATATCGTTGGATTAGCTGACAAGCTGGCGGCAAAGTGGCTTATCAAGGCTTGGAGCCACAGTGAGTCCTCTTGGGCTAAATTGATCTTCAAAAACTGGGAAGACCTTACCTTAGCTGGCCATCCTAGTTGGAAGGACATAGGGATTCTCACGCTTTTGTTCTCCCCCCACCCGGTGTCCCGTAAAGGCTCTAGCCTCATGTGCTCTTTATGGAAGAGTTGGAACAAGGCCAAACAATTCATCAGAATCAGTGATGAGTGGAAGTGGGCGGCTCGGATAAGACAAAATGACTCTATCTGGTTCCCGATCAACGACATTAGGGGGTGGAGTCTTGGAACCTCCAAACTGCAAAGAGTTTATGGAACAAGGGCTTCAAACAGTGGAAAGAACTCTGGAAACAAGAGACGAGCCAGTGGATTAGGATCAAAGACTTGGACCCAAGACTTAGAGTTACTCTAGAGGAATGGACTCTTCTTCAAGGTAGGTGTTTAGCATGGGACCGCTCAACTACCCACCTTCTCTGCGGTCAGGATCTTCCTTGCCTGGAGGACCTCAAATGGAGCAATGGAAAGAAACTATCCAGAATCCCCAGCTTCAAAGAGAACTTAGATGTTCATCACACTCTTAACAAGAGATGGTGCCTTTCTTGGACCAAACTTCGATGGGAACTAAAATTCATGTCTATTTGGCACCCCCCAATCGAGATCAACAAGTCCGTTCTGATATGGCAGATCTTGCATAAAGGTATCTTGTCCAATGCAAGGGCTAACAAAATCTGTGGTGTACCACCATGGTGCAAGCAATGCCATCGATGCATTGAAGATTTAGCTCACCTGTTCTTCGATTGCCCTAAGTCCCGTGTTATCTGGCGTCACGTGACCCGAATATTGAGACTTAAGAACCAATTCAATTGGCAACAGGTGTTGTTGGGTGAGGTGGTCAGCTGCTCATCGAGGCTGTGGAATGCCATTAGGGGTGAGACTCTTTGGAAGATTTGGAGGGAGCGATGTGCTATCAATTTTGGCCAAACTCCTAAGTAATGGTTGATCGAGAAATCCTTGTTTCTTCTAGATAAAAGAATCTCCCGAGATAATAGATCTCCACCATTTAGACATCACTGTATTTATCTCCTTGAAAACAAAAAGTTGAAACCCAAATGGGTCCCACATGAGGGTGATGATAGATTTATCCGCCTCATTTGTAATGTCCTCTAGCTTGCCATACTCCTCCCTTGCATTGTGGGATTTGGGGGCTCCCATGGGCACTAGTCCCTTTGACTTGTAACTTTTCTTATTTATTTTAATTAAAGTCCGGGAGAATAGGCGGGGCTCCCATGGGCACTAGTCCCTTTGACTTGTAACTTTTCTTATTTATTTTAATTAAAGTCCAGGGGACTAGGCTGAGGCCAAACTTCCTTTTATTAAAAAAAAAAAACCAGCAGCAGTTACATGGTATACGCCATGTCCAATCTTTGTCTAGAATACAAGGGGGGATAAGAAATCTCCATAAAGTGAATTTACAATTAGAAAACAGATTGTGGATATCTTCACTCGTAATGAGGGCTTTTCAGATACAGAGAATACATTTCAAAGACACTTTTCTCAAGACTCTAGGGAGGTAGAAAAGGAAATTTCTATTTCCTTTACAAAATATGGAGTTGTTCCTACTAAGCGAGATTAACCACAAGATGTGATCTCTCCAGATCCATAAAAGAAGATCCATGTTTTTGCAGCATCCACGCATCACATCCATGTAATTAAGGCTAGGCCCCCCTGGCTTGAAGATATAGTTCCATTGTCTACCAAAATTTCTTTGCATGCAGACAGTCAAAGAATAGGTGGAAAACATCTTCCACTATGCCACAGAATGTACATAGCCCTCCATCAGGTATAATTTTCTTGACTTTGGGGCCAATCCACAGACCATGGTGAATTATGAGCCATTGTAGGTAAGAATGTTTATTCCAATCAGGGAAGGCCCACAAAGCTTTAAATTTGTAAGACAACTGATGGGCAGACCAATTGAGCCTCCATCTAGAGTTGAGCTTTACCACAATCTAGTCAATGGAGCCTCTCAACAACTTGAATTTCTTTAAAATATAAGCAGCAACATCTTGTAGATTTAAACTCTCCACAATACATTTCTCTAGCATGTTTTCTAGCAAGGATTTATGAGAAGCAAGGACCTACAAACAAGAGGGAGAAATGTCAATATGGTTATATAAAGCTTGATAGAAAACCACCCATCCACCAGTCATAAGGTCACTCCAAGATAGCCTGAATATCTCTCCATCTTTGAGGATTTTGCATACAAGTTCTATAAAAGAATCAGGAGGCCTATTGTTAGAAGCTTTAAAACCAGTCTTGTTATGATTGACCTTAGACCCACTAGCCAAACAAAATGAATTCAGGCACCCCGAGAAATTATTAACAGAATCATCATCAGCACTCAACACAAAATTGGTATCATCAGCAAACATTTGAAGAACAAGATGAGAGGAGGAGTTGGCATATTGATATCTTTGATCATCCCACTATTCATGGCATCTTTAACCAACCAACCAAAAGCATCACTTGCTATGGCAAAGAGCAAGGGAGCTAAAGGGCAGCCTTGTCTAGTTGACCTAACTAGCTTAAAGTAATCACAAAACTTGCCATTTAGAGCAACCTTGGAGAAGGCATTTCCAAATAAGCTACTCACATACTTGATGAAATTCCTACCTAATCCCAATTCATGCAAGGATTGAAGAATAAGATCCCAATCAATCCTATCGTAAGCCTTATCAAAATCAATTTAAAGAAAATAGAAGTGTTCAGCTAAATCTTTAGCATAGTCCATACCTTCTGAAAGACTAATGATAGCATCAAGGATATATCTCCCTTTGATAAATCCCTTTTGTTTAGGAAAAATAAAGTGATTCATAAGGGGGCTTAATCTTCTAGCAAGGGATGATGCTGAAATTTTGTATATGGAGTCAAGACAGGTGATAGGTCTCCAAACGTTAAGATCATCTTTATTCCCTTTCTTGTAAATGAGTCTAATAACTCAATGTTAATGTGAGAAGGGAGATACCCTTTACTAGAAACCTCTTCCCAAATCAAAAGAATATAAGGAGTGAGAAACTCATTAAGCACCATGAAGAACTCCTTAGGTAATCCATCAATACCAGGAGCTTTATAGGATTTCAATTTATTGATGGGTTCTTTGATCTCACCGGCACTAAGGGGCAGGTCCAAGATGGGAATCAAGCTTTTAGGAATCATCCTTTCCCTTTTCAAAGCAATGGTGGCTTTGGCCTCTCGCTCTCCTCCCCAAATTTGGGAGAACTAGAGAAAACATCCATAAAGAAGCTTTTGGCATCCTATAAGGTCTCCTCAATGTTGATAGTGTACCCACCTTCCCTTTTTTGATAGGAAGGATAAAATCCCTAAATTTATTTTTTTCATCGAAGAGAACATGTATTTGTTGTTTCTATCCATCTTCTCAATCCAAAATTGTTTAGAAGAGACAAGAGAATAACTAACTTCAAGATACCCCTCTTTGTACAATCTCATAGTAATATTAAGATATTCTTGAGAATTGGCATCTAGAGTGTTGAACTTTTCCACAAGAGAAAGTCTTCTTTTTTCCCTAATAACTTTAGCTTGCTTCTTGAAGTGAGTAAATAAGCAATGGGTGTCCCTAACCGTGTTCTCACAGGCAACACAAGGAGACCTGTAATTGCTAAAGTGGGAGGAAAAGATACTTTTGATATGGTCCACAATGCTAGGAAGTTAAAAAATAATAATATCGATATGAGGCCATCCAGAGCTAAAGGAAGGGCTACCCTTTCTAAAGGTCATACACAATGGTTTATGATAAGACATAAGCTGGGTGTTATCAATTTTCTTATTTGACCAAGTAAAACCAATATTAGTAGAAGCATCTAGCATCTCCTGAGCATTGCACATATCATACCCAGCACTCTTTTGAGCCCCTATAATGACATTTCCCTTGCTTCCCCATCTATCAGTACTAGTAGTGAGCATATTAAATCCACAATAATAATCAAGGGACCTTGAACATTTTTTAGGTCTTCCCAACAATCCTTCCTCACAGAACTCTTATCAGAAGCATAACCAAAAATAATCATGATATTGAAAGGAATCCCTGGACTCATAGCACACCATTGATCAGAAATAAAAGAATGAACCAAGGATAGGGACAAACCAATCACAGATCCACATTTACACCATTGATCAGAAATAAAAGAATGAACCAAGGATAGGGACAAACCAATCAGAGATCCACATTTACCAAGATAGTGATTGGTAGTAAAATACCTATATCTAGTGGAAATAATATTAAGATTATTGATAAGGGCCCTCCCTCCAACTTTAACTTTCTGCGAGCAAAGAACATCAGGCAATTCAGATAAAGAAGAGAACCAATTTCTGAACATTTTCGGTTTGACAGGGTGAGTTAAACCTTTGATATTAAAAGAGTAGATAGACATTCAATCATGGGACAAGAAAAAGAAGAAACAATTTCCTACTATTCTTTTTAGGCTTAGAAACTGACATTGATGATCTAACCACTTAGTTCCTTTTAGGTTTAGGAGAAATACCTATTGTAAGGGATTGAACTCACAACCTCTTGGTTAGGAATGTGATGGGCTAACCACTTGCCCCAAAAGCCATGGTTGACGATTACTTCCTAATCCTCTCTCTTAGGGTGTAGTTCAACCATCTCCTACTAGGATTATGTTACATTCTTCCCCCCTTGGTCGATCATTGTCCTCAATGATCTACTCTTGTATCCCTCTAGCCTCGGTGATCAGCCCCTTGAGCTCCCTAGATGCCCTTGAATTGATGTTCCTCAACCTCGCACAGTTTCTTGAACCTTGTTCGCAACCTTGGTCTCTTGAACCCTTGCTCTCAACCTTGGTGTCTTGAACCTTCTTGTTCGTAACCTTGGTGTCTCGAGCCCTTGTTCTCAACCTCAGTCTTGAACCTTGTTCTCACCCATACTTGGTATCTTGAACACTCAATCAAGTGTCACCCAAGGATTCCCAAGGAATTCACACTTCCAAGCTAGCTCATTGGAAAGTTCGTTCCGAGAGCTTTCCAACGGTATATCACATGCCTCAATCCGACCTACGGATTGAGAGATACACCCCAATCATTGTAAGGTCCATCCTTGAAACCGACGCGCGCGCCTTCCACAACTCCTACCCTTTCACATGGTAGAGTGCCCAAGCGCCTTTTTTAGAGGCCATTGGATCATTCCACCTTGCCCAAGCCTACTGCCTAGGCTCTGATACCAATGCAACAGCGTAACGACTGGAAATTCTCATGAATGAATATGACTCTCCTCCCAACCTTATGCCTGTATATATAGCTGCTTGAACTAATGAGGACCACAAATGTAACTAGAGTCCACAAGTGCATGTGCAATCTCCTCCACTCCTTTCATATCCACCACTAGAGTCTATTAGTGGCTGGAGTGATCTCGACCACTACTTTAGTACCTTCCACTAGAGTCCACTAGTGGTTGTTGTACTCACCTCTTGAGTTAAGTCCACTGGACTCAAGTTAACTCACGTTAACTTGAGTTAGAAGGCTCTAGAGCTCTTTGGGCAAAACACTCTCCCCATGCTCCCCATGGGAGTTGAACCCAAGACCTCTTCCTTCACAACCATGAGACTTAACCACTAGGCTAAGTGGATTACTTGAATATGAGAGCACATGACTTATGCTTGAGTCTAGTCTTGAGATCTTTGGTCCTACAGACGAGTGACCAAACGGTATCCGATTTCAGATCTGTCTGAAGCCTTCGGATCCCTAGATCATAAACTTACTTTATTACATTCTTCCCCCCTTGGGAAAGATTTTCGTCCTCGAAAATAAAGCTATATATATAACTGTAGGCAACCCCCGAGCCTCATGTTCTAGAACTTGAAGAACATGCATTCATTCAATTAGGTTATTTACTTAGAAACGTGAAAATAAAAAACCTTCTTTAGTTGGGACCAACTTAAAACTTGAAAGCTGGAAAACGTCGTTGGATTGTGGAAACTTTTTCCCATGTTGAATTTTCTTCAGTTCCATCCTTCCATTTTACTAAGCACTCTTCATACAAGTGGCTTCTTGTACGTTTATCTCGGGTGCGAAGTATTCTTTCAGGTTCATGAGGAACTGTTTCATTTACTGGAATAGGAAGTATAACCTGTTGTCCAACTAGATTATCTGAATCTGTTAGACTCTTCCTAAGTCGACTAACATGGAACACTGGATGAATCCAACTATCATCTGGAAGTTGTAGTTCATAAGCCCACAAACCAACTTTCTTGGTGATTGGAAAAGGACCGCAATATCTAGGCGACAACTTGGTGCATTGACCAGTCTTGAACTTTTCCGATCTTTCAGGAATACGAAGATAAACTTGATCGCCAACCTGAAAAATAACATTTCTTCGCTTCGGATCGGCATAAGCCTTTGCACGATTTTGAGCTTTCTTTAGGTTTTCTTTAGCTAACTTGAGCTTAAAGTTCATGTCTTGAAGAAACTCTTGAGCTGCTTGAACTCGTTCATTTTGTAGTCCTACTGCATAAGGAGACCTAGGCTGGAAACCATACATCAACATGAATGGACTAAATTCAGTTGATGAATTCTTGGCACTGTTATAGGCAAACTCAGCTAATGGAAGATAATCTTCCCAGTCAGTCTGTTTGGAAGTAACAGAAGCTCTGAGTATGTCTTCCAAAATCTGATTGACTTTCTCTGTCTGTCCATCCGTCTGGGGATGTTCAGCTGTACTTAAACTTAGTTTAGTTTCAAGTCTACTAAAGACTGCTCGCCAAAAATGACTTGTAAATCGAGCATCTCTATCAGAAACTATGTCTACTGGAAGACCATAGAGTCTATAAAGTTGATTTACAAATATTTTTGCAAGTTCTGGAGTCTTATAAGTAGTCTTGACTGGTATAAACTGAGCAAGTTTAGTCAATCGATCAACTACAACCCAAACTGAATCAAAGCCCTTCTGAGTGCGGGGTAATCCAGAAATGAAATCCATGGAAATGCTTTCCCACTTTCCTTTGGGAATTTCCAAAGGATGCAGCAATCCTCCAACTTTAAGTCGGTCAAACTTATTTACTTGACATTTATGGCACTTAGATACATAGTTTTGCACATCTCGATGCAAACTCGGCCAATAAAAATGTCTTTTCACTAACTCATAGGTTCGGTTAATACCAGGATGTCCTGCACTTGGAGCATCATGGCATTCGAAAAGTACTTGTTTTCGTATGTTCGAGGTACTTGGAACACAAACCTTACCTTTATAAAGCAAATATTCATCTTGGAGAGAATAGTGTTTAAACTTTCTTTCAGAAGTACTTGCTTCATTTTGTTTATCTTGTTCAGCTGCTTTCCATGCTTGACTGAAGCTTGGATCCTCTTTGCAACTTCCTTTCAAAGTTGAAATAAATTCACTTTGAATTTGTACAAAACTGAGATTGTTCAGCATAGGCATCCGACTTAAGGCGTCTGCCACTGCGTTGAACTTTCCTTTTCTATACCTGAGTTCATAATCGAACTCTTGCAACTGCTCGGCCCACCTCGCTTTTCTACCTCTTAGATCAGGTTGGTTTGCAAACCACTTTATGCTCTCTTGATCAAAAACTATGGTCAACTTTGATCCATATAGATAATGGCGCCATTTCTTTAGAGCATTTATAATAGCGAACATCTCTCGCTCATAGGTAGAGTAATTTTGCTGAGCAGGACTTAGCTTTCTACTCTCGAAAGCTATCGGTCGACCATCTTGGCTTAGTACTGCTCCTACTGCAGATGAACTTGCATCTGTTTCTAATTGGAAAGGCTTGTTCGGATCTATAATCTGTAGAACCGGGGCCGATGCTAAAGCAAGTTTAAGATCTTGAAAACTCTTTGCTTGATCTTCTTTCCAATTTAACTTTTGATGCTTCCCTTTGAGTTGATCTGTCAAAGGTACTGCAATCTTGGCATAACCAGCCACAAACTTCCGATAATATCCTGCCAATCCGAGAAAACTTTGTAGTTCTCGAACTGTCTTGGGCTCAGGCCATTTAAGAATCACTTGGACCTTTTCAGGGTCAACTTTGATTCCTTCCGCGGAAATAATATGACCTAAATACTTTACTTCTGGGGTAAAGAATTCACATTTTGACTCTTTACCGTAAAGTTTATTATCGCGAAGAAGTTGAAAAACTTTTTTCAAGTGCTCTAAGTGATTTTCATGATCTTTACTGTAGATCAAAATATCATCGAGAAAATCTACAACAAATTTTCCCAAATACGGCTGAAGCACTTGATTCATCAAAGTCATAAATGTTGCGGGTGCATTTGTCAACCCGAACGGCATCACTAAAAACTCGTAGTGACCAAACTTTGTTCGAAAGGCTGTTTTAGGAATATCATCATCTTTGATCCTGATCTGATGATAACCTTGGCGTAAATCAATCTTAGAAAAGACTGTAGCTCCCTTTAGACTATCGAAAAGATCTTCGACTAGTGGCATGGGATACTTGTTCTTTATCGTAAGATTGTTTAACGCCCTATAATCGACGCACAGCCTCATGGTTCCATCTTTCTTGTTCACGCTTGCGGGACATCCAAACGTGAATTGTCCTCATAAATCTGTGCGACCTTAATCGCCTCTTCAAGGGATTTAGGCGCATGACGCTTAACTTCATTACGAATTCGTTGGTTAAGTCCTCGGACAAAACCGCGAAGTCGATGGAAGTCATCTAAATTCTTTAACTTCAGAATTACATCTCTGTATTCTGAAATATACACTAATAGCGGTCTACCCTTCTGCTGAATTTTATCCCAAGCTTCCCAATTGCGTTCCTCCTCATTCTCGGGGAGAAACTCTTTCTTGAAAAGATGGGAAAATTCATTCCAAGTGGTAGGTTTCTTGTGAGTCTCAGAGAGACTCATCCACCAAGTATAAGCTTTCGGTCCTAGTGATAAACTGGCTTCTACTACCCTCACATGATCGGGGGTATGTTTGAGTTCATGGACATCTTGCCATTTCTCTAAGAAAGTCAAAACCGCATCCTTATTCCTATCCTTATCCTCTCCAGAGAAATAAGGAGGACGGATCTCCTTACCCAAGGAAAGATCCACGGGGCGGTTATGGCTTTCTAACATCCCTACCGAAGCAACACACAAGGGAGTAGAAGACACTAGGCTAAGACGGCTCATACTTCCCGCTAAAGGAAACATATCTGTATGGGGAGAGGATAATCCCTTATCCTTTTCCTTCCTAACAGACATTGGTGAAGTTGCGATCGTATCTGTGTGACTACCTAAAATAGTCTTACTGATATCCCTAGGCGTCTGAAGTAAGTTCAGAATGACCTTAAGGTGATCCTGGATTCCATCAATAGATTGACGGAGGACTGCAACCTCATCCGGAATACTGGACAACCGTCCAAGCTTTTGCTCAACTAGCAACATCCTACTCTCCATATCTTTCCCCTCGTTTAGAGTAGTGATTGTTTCCCCTTTTCTCGCAGAATCCTCAACGTCTAATGCTACAATCGTCGCTTCTCTATTAAATGCATCAGACACATGACTTGTATTTGAAACCATAGTTGCAGATGGATGCAATGCACGTGCAGCTATTGGTGGTCTAGGCATGAATGAGGATGTTACTAAAATAGGAACAGAAACAAACACTGACGTACTAGGAGTACTCGTAAGCGAGACGTGGCTAGAAGTCCCCTCCATCGCACACAAAGCGTTATTAAACTTACTAAGTATTCCTAACGCAAGTGGTGTGTGCAACAAAATCAAAAGAGCTATGCAAGAATATCACAAGAAATAGTCCCTGATGATTTGGTCCGTTGAGGTCGACTTGATTCTAGCCGAGAGTGCTAGAATTATGATGAAGTTAGGCCTCCGGATCTTCACTCCACAGCTTCCACTTTCTTCAAACTTTGCTCAATCTTTGATTCTCCTTGGTTGTTTCTTTGGCTAAAAGCAGAATACTTCTCGGGTTTGGCCTGCAACAACTGATTTGCTCCTTGGATGGATGAGAGTTTGGCTTGAACTTCAGCTCTGTTTACTGTTTTAGTAAAGTCTCTTCTGCATTAGAAGGCAATCAAAATGATGGTGCGCCTTGGGTAAGGCAATCGTCTCTCAAACCACCCACGCAGGTTCGAATCCCCTGGAACGCAGCGGCGCACGCGATGTTCTTTTCTTTTTTTCTTCGTGGCTCCTAATTGAGACCGTCTGCACCGCGGGATTCAGAACACAAGCTTTCTGCCGGTCTAGAAGGCCACGAACAACGCTTAGGTTGTGTGGATAGAAGAAGTCGCTCCAGCTGGGGGGACGAGGGTTCAAATCCCTAACAGTGCACTACAGAAATCGTCTTTTTTTTCGCCTTAATAATAGTCTTCTACAGCGCCGAGAAAGGAACAAGATATTGTGGCCTGCAGATCAGAACGTGCGCGACCGTTTGGCTTTGTGGTTAGAGCGGCGCCCTCTTAAAGGAGAAACGGGGGTTCGAATCCCGTCTTTTGCACTGTAGTGATGTCCTTCTTTTTGGAGTATGCTTCAAACTCGATGATGCTAACGCGAGGAAATCGGCGCACTTCTCCGTTCAGCTGCGAGCAGAATGCTTTGATTTCGTCGAAGGAGCAATACACACAGAAATAGGAGAGCACAAGATGAGCAAGATAATGAGGATGAGAGCTATGGAGAGAATCAAGCTCTGATACCAATGTAAGGGATTGAACTCACAACCTCTTGGTTAGGAATGTGATGGGCTAACCACTTGCCCCAAAAGCCATGGTTGACGATTACTTCCTAATCCTCTCTCTTAGGGTGTAGTTCAACCATCTCCTACTAGGATTATGTTACACCTATGCCCTTATTGGGGGCCACATCAAGAGTCATGGGGACACCTTGATTAACCCCACTATCATCATCCATGTTATCAATCTTTTCCTGATCAATAGCATTCGATTCTTGTTGGAAAGAATTTACCTGATCAGTAGGAATGACATTTATTTGAGCTTCCAGGATTGAAGTACCTCCTGTGGGGACATATTGTGGTTTGGAATTTGGAGCCACACTCATTATTTTCTTTTTTCCCACTACACTCCATTCTTCTTCCATGTCACTTCTTGAGTTGGATTGAACATTTTCGTTCTTGCCTCCTGCACTTACAACATAATGATTAGTTTTTTGATGTGGCAAACTCAGATTAGAAAACGAATAAGTCTTGTCCTCAAAAGGATTGGAAACTTCATCCGACAAGATATTATACATGTTTTCAGATTTAAACCCCTTTTTCTTTGTTCTATTGACCGGTTTTTTGGCCTGAGTAGCTTGAGGGGTGCTCCCAACCGGAGGGACTTCCTCTTTCTCACAGCATTCTTGAGCCTCCTAGGCATGAAGCAAAGGAAATTTTATGATAAGATGTCCTTGTTTATAGCAATTAAAGCAGGCATTAGGTAAATTTATATACATGAATTTTTGAGTGTGTCACTTTTTGCCACTTGAATCTTTGATGACAATGTGGGTTTTGATTTCTTTAGAAATATTAACTTCAATAAGACTTGTGGGTCCCATTTCAAATTAATGGTGTTGTTTCTAGCTCTTTTTCCTATTTTCAATTGTTTAGGTCCTTTAGGATTAAAACCAATGTGCCACTTAAAGAATGAGATAAGGATGTTACAGATAAGCCATTGACCTTCACTAATAACCTATGGCACTATTTGCATCCTCAAAAAAAAAAAACAAGAAATAGTTATTGGGGAAGTATTGGATATGTTTTACAAGTAAACTTTGAGATTCCCAATGAACCTTTAACCAATTTTTAAGGACTTCTTGGGGAGGTCCCATGGCACAATCCAATGACTACCCTATCACTCAAATGGTTATACCAGCTATCCAGAGAGCCGCTGTCAATAATTAAAGCTTCATCTTTCTCATTATTAGAAACATTATCAATGTTCAACTCGTGAGGATTATCATCAACAAGCCCTTTACCTCTAATAGGAGAACTAGGGGAGGAAACACTACCTGGAACCTAGTTATTAATGAAGATAGGACCTTGTTCAGTGTACTCTACACAGGATAGTGGGGGTGAAACATCACTTGCAGCCTCCCATTGCAAGTAGTAGGGGGTATAATTCTTGAGAGCTTCGGCAAAGGTCTTAGGAGGTGGTCCTAGTGAATCGTATTGCACTTCCATGTCATCAGTGGTTGAAGCATGTACTCCTTTCTTGGAAGTCTTTGATCATTGCCCCTCGCACCATGAGAAAGTTGTTGAAGCCCCATTACCCTTCTTGTTCATAACTAGATATTCATACCCACCCCCTGTGTAGGCATTTCTGAGTGCTTTGTTTAATGCCATCACAAACAAAAGACTCACCTAGTAGAAAGGATGAGAAAGAGAACGTCAAGTAGAGGGATTCCCCCTCTGCATGATAGAGAGCGAAGTCCTAGATCATGCTAGGGTTTGCATGCTCTATCAACCTTATTCCTTGATTTTTTTTCCTTTTTCCTTTTCTATCTCTGTTACTTTGATTATGAACATGTTTCACTTGGCACATAAGAATGAAAAATCAATGCTTTTTTCAACTTCTGCAACTAAGATAGATACAAAAAGACTTGTGGAGAGTGGGCATCTAGATGCACTAAAATTGAGGACACATAGTATATCTCCAAAAGTATTTGTAGAAGTGTGCAAGATCAAACTAGATTTCTTATGGAATTGAGCTCTACAACATTAACTGGCCGGAGAAAAGTGCATTGAGAAATGCCTCTCAACATGAGCTAGGGTTTTGTCACACAAAGTCCCTCTGTGTGTCTCTTGCGCCATCAGGGTTTGAGGCATGTGTGCTCGCATGCTATTGTTTGGTGCTTGTTGCTTGCCCCTTCATGGCCCTGTTTGAAGCCTTCTATAATGGTTACTCTATGATGGATGCGCAAGACAACAATATAGACCTTGTTTACTCGATGCCCCTCAATGATGAAGTTTCTGGAGAGGTGATGCGTTCCCCTTCGCTTCAAGTTTTGGTTGGTCAAATAGGAGTACCATCAAGTGTTATCAAATCTGACATGCAGGAGGACAAGAAATTTCTTTCCTCCTCCCAAGGTCGTATGCTGATACAACTTGTAGTAAGGAAAACCTTCTTGAAATGCTCCTCAAAACAACTTTGTGCAAGGTATTTACCCTAAGCTCTCTATTGCTGATAAAGATCAGGGTAAAATTGTTGAGAGTGCTCACTTTTTGAATATTGAGAAGCTCGGTTGTAAAATCAAAGAAGAAGCCCTGATTATAGATAGAAGTTCTCTAGATAAATGGCACTCTTAACTCAATGATAAAGGGGTTATTTGGCTTTTTCATGGTCCTCGTCCTCATCAAGATGTGTTGAAGGCCTAGATTAGGACCAATTGGGAAAGCAGAGGTCTCTTTGTGAAAAACATTCAATTCTATCCGAATAACTTCTTTCTGTTCTTTTTTGAGGATGCTAATACTGCGATTCATGTTATAAGTAAGAGATAGTGGCTCATTAAGAATATTCCTATCTGTTTCTTTAAATGGCATGTTGGTTTCAACCCCAAGGGCCAAAGCCCACTAATATCCTTGTGTGGGTGGAGCTCCCAGACCTACTAGTGGAATTTTATACATGGGTTGAAAGTTTAGGTAATATGGTGGGTAAAGTTCTAGGGCAAAAATCTAGGTGCAATGGAATCAACCCCAAGTGGGATCCCTAGGTCCTTATCAAATTTGATGTCTCCAAATCCATAAAAACTCAAGTTGACATCAAGGATTCGGATGGTCTTAAGTTGAACACTCACAAAATAGTCTATGAAAACCTACCTAATGCGTGCTACCATTGTTATAAACAAGGTCACTTGATTAAAGACTGCCCCTTGCTCCATAAGAAAGAAACATTGGAAGATGGGCCTAGGGACAATGAAGTCAAGGCTACTAATAAAATCATTGATCTCCCCCATCTTGTGTTTCAAAAAGTCAGTCTCAAAACCACAAAGGAGAAAAAGTTTTAAAATCCCTAATCCTTTTCGCATTCTCCTTGAAGGAGTTTTCAACCCCTTTGGTAGCTCAAAGGTCAACCAAGCCGAATCTCTTCAAGAAAAAAACCTTTGATCCTAATAAACATCCCATGGGCTTTAATCATATCTGCACCAATCATCCTCTAGTGGTTGATGCTCCTTTGGATCCCTCAATTAGTGGCTAGACTATGGTTGGTAAGAAGAAGAGCAATTGGTATGATCCGAAGGCAAGAGTAGTCTTTCAAAATCCTCTTTCTTTGTGGCATCCTAGTAAGGTTTTGGATCATCACTCCCAAACTCATGTTGTTGTCTTCTCTCAAGAACTAGATGCTCTAGACTATGAGAGATTTGACTCCATGGATGATGAAGAAGAATTCAATGGAATTTCTCCCATGCCTCATGATGTTTCCTCTCACACTCCTCCCATTATCTCAAAAAGGAAGGATGATGGTAGAACCCCATTGTGTGCTATCAAATCTACCAAAAACAATAGGAAATCTAAGAGGAAAGATGTTGTAAAGTCATCTCTAGCTATAACCAAGTGCTCCTTGAGAAGTAAGATCTCCGTTTTCTTCTTGCATTGCTTATGAATGATCTATCTATTATCTTGTTTATCTATTATCTCGGTTGGCAATTGCCTTGTTTCTTTACCTTCCTTCTCGGATGTTCTTTGTATTCAAGAGATCAAAATTGGTGGTGATTCTCTTTTGTTAACTTTTAACTCCTTATCTAATAGGAACATGTGGTTTTCCACCAATCATGGAAGTGGAAAAGGTGGTATTGTTATTGGTTTTGCTCTTTCTCTGGCCCATTGTATTAAAGGTTTTTCTTCTAGTAATTAGTTTCAATGGTTCTCCTTAAAGTTGGGGGACCCCTTTAATATTTCAATTGTATTTATTTATGATTCTAACAATTGCGAACTTAGGAAAGTCTACTAGGAGGAGTTACCTTGGATTCAAGGTCCTCTCTTGTTGCTGGGAGACTTTAACATGGTCATGAATCTTTCTAATAGATGGGAGTCTAGAGGTAATGTCATTCATGGTCCTCAAAAGATGGCTAGGCTTAATCTTTGCAATAATCTTGATTTCATAGACATTTCTCATAATATGGAATTTTCTTGGACTACTAAACAAATTGGTAATTCGTTTATTGTTACTAGACTTGAGAGATGTGATGCTAACATTTCCTATGTTCAAGGCTGTTACGACATCAGCTACAAGCTTGATGCTTCCTTGTTTCTCTCTAACCATAACCCTATTTGTCTAAGATCTAGGAGAGGGAACCCTAACTTTAGAGCTCTCTGGCCGCACTTTGATTTGTCGCTTTTAAATCATCCAAGTATTCATGAGAAAATTACGTCCATCATTAGTGATTACTTCTCCTTGGTCAATTCCCCTTGCAGGGCTTGGGAAAAATCAGTGGTTGAAATCCAACGTCTTTTTGCCTTTTACAAAAGGCTTGTCAAAGGCATTAGATTGAAGAGAAAAAATGATCTTGTAGAACAACTAAATAATCTCAATGTTAACTCGCACACTTATCATCATCTTAACCTCAAATTTTGCAAGGAAAATTATCTTGAAGCTAGAGGTTCTCTTGCTTCATCAAAAGAGTATTGTAGTGGGAATATGGATAGAAATAACAAAGCTATGTTCTCTCTGATGAAAAGAAACAAGGTCAAAGATTTTGTGCCTATGATCAATAAGAAGAATGGTGGTCACACTATCAACATTGAGGAGAGTCTATAGGAGGCCTAAAGCTTCTTTATGGATGTTTGCTCTGGTCCTCCCAAGAGAGAGGAGGACATCTAGAGGGCTAGAGATACTATTGCCATTAAAACGAAAAACATGATTCCTCAAAGCCTTGTTCCCATTCTAGACATGCCCCTCTCTGTCGTTGAGTTCAAACAAACCATGAATAAATTGAAACCCTATAAATCTCCCAGTTTTGCTGGTTTGACGAATGAATTTTTCATTTTTCTAAGAGACTTCCTGACCCCTTTCATTTTGTTGATGTGGGAAGAGTCTACTAGTAAAGAAGATCTTTGTAGTCATATTAATACTAGGGTTATAAGGCTCATCCATAAGAGATGTGACAAAGATGACCTAAACAACTAGAGACCCATAACTTGCTCGAACTGAATATATAAAATATTTGCTTCCTCTTTAGCTAGGAGAATCAGACCTTTGATGGAGAAATTCATTCTTCCTGAACAAAAAGGTTTTATCAAGGGTAGATTCATCATTGATGCTATTATTTCTCTTTGGCAAGGCATGGACTGTGCTAGTGATCTTGGCCATGACTTTTATCTCTTTAAAATTGATTTGGACAAGACTTATGATAGGATTGAGTGGGACTTCATCCTTCAGTTCCTCCATGATTTAGGGGCTAGTAAAAGGTTCATCAGATATGTGAGTACGTTGTTTGGAAATGCTTGCTATAGGGTGGTTATTAATGGTCATATTTCTGAACCCTTGTCTCTTGCTAGGTCTATTAGACAGGGCTGCCCTCTTGCCCCATTGTTGCTTGCCATAACTAGTGATGCTTTGGGTTGGCTGGTCAAGGATGCTATGAATTATGGTGAAATAAAGGGTACTATCATTCCTAACTCCCTCGATCCCCCACGACAGAAATTAGTTGTTGATGACACCAATCTTGTTATAAATGGTGATGAGGAGTCTGCTACTAATTTTATTAACTTTGTGGATCTTTTTTGTACTGCTAGTGGTTCTAACGTGAATCACCATAAAAGTGGGTTTAAAACTTCCAATAATCTTGTCCCTAACTGTGTGTCTAATCTTGGTTGTCCTATTTTGAAAGATGGTGAAACCTTCAGGCTTCTTGGTATTCCTATGGGGTTCAAGGTCTCCCTATTTCAGAGGTGGGATTGGATTTTCGAAAAGTTCAAAAATAGTTTATTTTATTGGTATGATGTTAGCAACTCTATTGCTCATAGAAATTTCTTTTTGAATCACTACTTACTTATTAAACTTTCTTATTTTCTTGCCTACTAGTATCCCTCTAAAAAGAAACTTAGTTAGGCTATCACTATGGCCAAAAGGTTTCTTTTGGGGGGTGGGCAGGGATGAGCATAAAAATAAAGTTTCTAATGTTGCTTGGTCCACTTTTTTTCTTCGTAAGTCTTAGGGGGGTTAGGTATATTGTGTCCTAACAAAATGGTTGACAATCTTGCTGCCAAATGGATATGCCAATGTTTGAGGAGTACTTGAATGTGGATTGCTCTTTTGAAATGGAATGTTAAAAAGTTCTATCTCACCAAGTACAAGGCGTGGTCAAACCTAGAGAGGATAGCATTGTTTCTTCCCTACCCTTCTCCCTTGTGGGAAATCCTCTTGTGTGCGAATTTTGGAATGCCTGGTAGAAAGTGAAAGACAAATTTCTCCCCCGCTCCTCCATTTCTAACTTTTCTCGCTTCTATTTGCAGGAATCTCCATGGTTTAGCTTGTCAGATGAAACATTTGCAATTTCTCGATAAAAGAGAATAAATGTGGTAAAGTCAGCTTCAATTCATGGAATGATTTCATTGAAAATGGAAAGGTCATGTCTGATATCTAAATGATATTGCTAATGTCTCTCACTCTCTTTTTAAGGTTACATGCTCGAATTAACAAATTTTGGAAAGCAAGTTGGAAGATTAACAAAAAAATCTTGTGAAGAGTAGTGACGTGGCTGCCTACTTGCTAAAGACTTTCCAAAAGAGTAGAGGCTTTAATGATAGTATATAAGGAAGCTTAACACCAGATAAAATATAGATTGGTTTAGATATCAATGGTCCTAGAGATTCAAATCTCTATGGGCGTTTCTTGATTGTAGCAAACACTCATTCTTGTAGTGGCTCATTATTCACAATGCTTTATGGATTGGACCTAGAGTCAGAAAGATTATAATTCACGGAGGCTTGTGTACATACTATGGGAGTGTGGAAGATGTTTCACACATCTTCTTTGACTTTCCACATATCAAGAAATTTTGGCTACCAGTGGAGCACTATCTCCAATATAATGGCCTTCTCAAACTTACAAAAATCGATGTGATGCTAGGATGCTGTAGGAATATGGCCATCCTTCTGTGGAATGTTTGGAGAGGACATATATTATGGCTCATTTGGCTTAGAAAAAATAATAAAGTCTTTTGTAATGGCAACACAAACTTTACTCGTGCTTTGTCTAAGAGCCTTAGAAAAGGCTCTTATGATTGTATTAAGGCTATCTCTAATGTGCCCCCTCAGGAAAGAGAGTTCCACATATAATTAGCCTCTTATAGGTTTACTAGATGGAGGAAGCTTCTGCTCCCCTTATACTCTGTTAAATGTCTGTCTATGTATTCCTTCTTGTAATTGGGTGTGCGAGGTTGGTCTCTTGCCTACTACACAGTATGTATCACCTTTGTTAATTTAATTTATCTGTTGGTTTCAAAAAAACCAGATTTCTTACTATAAATTGCACGAACATTGGGGCTTCATTGATTAGTTATACGTCTAAGAACTAGCTCTTAGTGCCAGTGTTTTGGTTACAATAAGAAATCCATGAGATTTAGAGCATGTTACTGCTACTTTCTAGAATAGTGCATCGATGTATAGATGCATACATGCATGCATATATAGCTACATGTATGTATATATGCATCCCTTCATACATGGATATATGTAGAAACATAGATATATGTGACCTACACACATGCATACACACACTCACACATTTGTGTGTGTATATGTATATATACACAATGTAGGTACATTCATAGAAGCATAAACCACTACAACACATCCATTGAATAACATTGAGTTCTACATAATGGACATGAAGTGGCCATTAAGAAGTTCGTTGGGATTATGCCATCAATGTCTACATTACCCATTCAATACATGTGATACTCCATATCCATTGCAATACATATTGTCATGCTGCCTATTGTTTGATGTATTTGGTGGTAGTTGGTGGATATAAAAGGTTTTAGGATCTATAAAGATCACATGATAAAGTTTCATTGTGAAAAGAAAATACTCGAAGTGAAATGATGAATAAAAGATGGAATGATGCATATGCATACACACATGCATATGCATACACACATCCATATGCATGTGTGTATGCATCCACACATGCATATGCATACACACATGCATATGCATACACACATGCATATGCATACACACATGCATATGCATACACGCATGCATATGCAGACAAACATGCATATGCATACACACATGCATATGCATACAAACATGCAAATGCATACACACATGCATATGCATATGTGTATGCATACATACACACATGCATATGCATATGTGTATGCATACATACACACATGCATATGCATATGTGTATGCATACACACATGCATATTCATACACACATGCATATGCATACACACATGCATATGCATATACACATGCATATGCATACAAACATGCATATGCATACACACATGCATATGCATATGTGTATGCATACACACATTTATATGCATACACACATGCATATGCATATACACATGCATATGCATACATACATCCATATGCATACACACATGCATATGCATACACACATGCATATGCATACACACATGAATATGCATACACACATGCATATGCATACACACATCCATATCCATACAAACATGCATATGCATACAAACATCCATATGCATACAAACATGCATATGCATACACACATGCATATGCATGTGTGTATGCATACAAACATGCATATGCATACAAAAATGCATATGCAATCACACATGCATATGCATGTGTGTATGCATACACACATGTATATGCAAACTGATGGGGAAAGTATCTCAACCCCTAAGCAACGACGAAGCGTGAATGACCTCCACAGGTATCCTTCTTTGACCTCTGCACACCAAAAATGCTCTTACTCAGAGCTTATGCAGAGAACTCTAGTGAGCTTTTGTAGAACTGTAGTAGACAACAAGAGCTTTCCAACAAAACAAATTTCACTTCAAATGGATGCTTACAGAAGGAGAAACAATGTCTACAACATGAGCTAGTTGAATGCTCACAACTGCCAGTCAAGCAGATACCTCACTTCACTCCAGCAAGCTTTTCTCAAAGATTATATAGATAATGAATCTCAAACTTTGTGTCAACTTTATAGGACTCTAATAGCTACCCAATGACACCAAAATCATAGCAAATGGATACATAGAGAAGGAGAACCAGCCCTTACAACAGAGAGCAAAATATTTCCAATAGAGCCTACACACCAAGAGAGATATCAATCACACAACTTCACTAAAATGAATGTTGCTCCCAGATTACTTAGAGAATGATCCTGACACTTTGTGAGCTTAAAAAAGACTCTAATAGCTATCCAATGAGAGAAGAATTACATCAAATGGATACAATATGAGGGAGAACCAATGCTAACAACTCAGGGGTAGAGAGTTGCAACACTGCCTGTGCACACACATATAGATGCCTACTAAAAGAAAACAAACAAGCAAGCAAGGGGCTAGTTTAAGCAAGGGGCTTGCTTATCACAACTCCAGCACTTAGTGCTCACTTTACATGAGCTAAAACTCCAAGAAGATGGGCCAAAAGAAGTCGGGATACATGCTCCTTTTATAGTGAGAAGTGTGCCCCTAAAATCTAGGAACTACCTTTCCAAATCAGCCTCCTAACTTGGAGGACTTAGTTGAGATGACTTGGGGAGTGGTTGAGTGACTTTTCTTGATGGAATCTCGTGGCTTTTGGCTTTGTTTGATTGCTCCACATGTCCATAAAAGATTCCCCACGAATTTGTAGCTTGAAGCTTGACTTTTAACACTCCCCCTCAAGCTTCATTTCTTCGTCCTCATCCAAGCTCGTTCATGTTGATGCATTGCTTGAATTTTGAAATCTTCATCCCATCCAAAGCCTTTGTAAACATGTCCGCAACTTGGTCCTTGGTACCAATATGATGTACTGAAACTTCCTTGGATATCACCTTTTCCCTTATGAAGTGATAGTGCACTTCAATATGCTTGGTTCTAGCATGATAGACAGGATTCCATGCTAGATGAATGCTACTCATGTTGTCACAAAAAATTGGATATGTGTCAACCTGCAAATTAAGCTCCATAAATAACTTCTTAATCCACATTAGCTCACATGTGAGTTGAGCCAAAACTCTATACTCAGCCTCCGTGGAAGATAATGCCACCGTGGGTTGCTTCTTTGAAATCCATGAGATGATCTTGCTACCTAGCATGACTAGGTAACCACTTGTACTTCTTCTATCCTCCTTCGAACCGGCCCAATCGGCATCACAATAAGCTTTGACCTGCATATCATCATCAAATGAATAGAACAATCCTTCATTTATAGTGGCCTTGAGATATCGTAACATTCTTCTTGCAGCTTGCAAGTGTGTAGTCCTTGGACTATGCATAAATTGTGATAACACTCCAACTCCATATGCTATGTCGGGCCTAGTTATTGTGGCGTAATTGAAAGATCCTACAATAGATTGATACAAGGTTACATCCTCTAATGGATCTCCATCAATGGAGCTTAGCTTTACATTAACTTCCATGGGATTTGAAATAGGCTTGCAATGTAGCATCCCAAACCTCTCAAGTAGGTCTAGAATATAATTCCTTTGTATCAGCATAATACCTTCTTCTTTGTATACAACTTCAATGCCAAGAAAATACCTAAGATCTCCAAGATCAGAGATCCTAAAATCCTTTCCAAGCTTTGCCTTGATCTCCTCAATGCCCTTTGTATCATTACCTGTAATGATAAGATCATCTACATACACGCACATGTAGACTACAAGTTCTCCTCTTTGTTTGATGAAGAGAGATGGATCCGCCTTGCATTGATTGTAACCACATTTGATCAAATAGTCCACCAATCTTTGGTTCCAAGCCCTTGGAGCTTGCTTTAGGCCATAAAGTGCCTTCCTCAACCTACAAACATGATGTGGAAACTCTTTATGAACAAAACCTAGTGGTTGCTCCATGTATACCTCTTCTTCCAAGTCTCCATTGAGAAAGGCATTCTTGATATCCAATTGGAAAAGCTTCCATCCTTTGCTAGCAGCCATTGCAATGAGTGTCCTAATGGTGCTCATCTTTGCCACGGGGCTGAATGTCTCTTCAAAGTCCACTCCATAGGTTTGTGCAAAACCCTTGGCCACCAATCTTGCTTTGAACCTAGAAATAGATCCATCTGAATTCCTCTTTACTTTATACACCCACTTATTACCTATTACCTTCATGTTATCCTTCTTGGGCACTAGAGTCCATGTTTGATTCTCCTCAAGTGCGTCGATCTCTTCTTGCATTGCCTCTTTCCATTCGGTGTACCTGCTTGCATCTTCATAGCAATCGGGCTCATGATCTTCTACTACTTTGTTCATATATGCATAATGAGTTGCCATGTATGAATCATAAGTAAACCTTTGAGTTGGATACTTAACTCTAGAAGACTTCCTTTCTTCACCTTTTGGAGGAATAAACCTCCTTTGCCTTGGGAACTTGATCTCTTTCTTTGACATGGCTTCTTTCTCCATCATGTGTCCTTCATCATCTTCAACTTCATTACCTTCTTCATCCAACTCCACCAATGTTGCTTTTCCTTTGTTGATTGATTGTGCTTCATAGCTTGATGAAGATCTCCCCCTCCATGGTGAGTTCATGCTTGAACTATCTTCATTGATGGAACACCTTGGGCCGCTTAGCTCTAGGTCGATTTGTTCTTCATCATGTCCATGCTTTTCTTCTTCATAGTCCTGCATACAATCATACTTCTTATACCAAGGGAGTAGCTCATCAAATGCTACATCCCTTGATATCCTCAAGTCCTTTGTGTTTGGGTTGAAGCACCTTTAACCTTTATGATCATTTGAATATCCTAGAAACACACACTTTTCTGCCCTTGGTTGTAGCTTGTGCCTCAATTCACTTGGCACATGTACATAACAAGTACATCCAAATATCTTCAAGTGGGAAAGATCAGGTTTCTTACCATAATAGGCTTGATATGGTGTCAAGCCATGGATCCCTGAGGTAGGAGCCCTATTCATAAGATACACGGCGGTATTTGCTGCATCACTCCAAAACATGTTAGGTACATTCATCTCATTAAGCATTGCTCTAGCGATCTCGGCAATGAATCTATTCTTTCTCTCTGCTACTCCATTTTGTTGGGGTGTGTACCTGCATGTTACTTGCCTCTTGATGCCTTGATCCATTAAAAAATCAGAAAACTCATTTGAGAAATATTCTCCCCCTCCATCGGACCTTAGCTTCTTGATATATGTACCTGTTTCCTTCTCTACCATTGCCTTGAATGCTTTGAAAAATGTAAACACATCTGATTTGTTTTTGATGAAATAAACCCAAACCATCCTTGTGCAATCATCTATAAAAGTGACAAAGTACTTGTTACCTCCAATGGATTGCTCTTTGGTTGGCCCCCACACATCTGTATGTATCAACTCCAATGGATGTTGGCTTATGTAGCCACTCTTCTTGAATGGAAGTCTCGCTTGCTTCCCTAGTTGACAAGATTCACATAAATGCTTCATACCTTGTCCTTGGAAGTTGGGAAGACCTTCAACCAGCCTCTTGAATTGCATTTCCTTCATTCTTTGTATGTTGATGTGACCTATCCTCTTGTGCCACAAGTCCAACTCCGAAATCCTCTTGTTTCCATATGTGAAGTAGACATGTTGAGTGGAATGAGAATTTACCTCCAAGGTGAAGAGTCTCCCTTGCTTCTTTCCTCTTGCTATGACCTTGTAACCTTGCTTAGGGTTCTCCACAAAGCATCCACCTTTGTTGAACTTTTCTTGATAGCCTCTTTCAACCATTTGCCCAACGGACACCAAGTTCTTTGTGATAGTAGGTACATGCAAGACATCCTTGAGACATCTTCCTTCCTCCTTGTCATCCAAAGCTACATCTCCAACATGGGAGATCTCATGGGCTGTATCATCATCTGTTTCTACATGTCCTTTACCTTTTGGAACATGTAGATTAGTAAACCAAGAAGCATTGCAACTCATATGGTTGCTACATCCACTATCAATATACCAAGTGTTATCTACTTTGCTTGAATTCCCATTCATGTGCATCATCAAGAGATTGTCATTTTCTGAACTTGTAGAAGCATAATTACCTTGGCCTTTGTATGAAGAACCTTGATTATAGCTCCTTTGGTTTCCTTCTTGGTAGCAATCTCTAGCATAGTGGCCAAACTTGCCACATATGTAACATCCTTCACCATCTTGATTCCTGTTTTGTTGATGTCGTCCTCCTCTTCCTCTTGTTCTTCCTCTCCCTCTTTGTGATGAGGTGCCTTGGTCATGTCCTTGATTGCTTGAGTGGCCTTGCCTTCCTCCAAACCTTCCTTTGCCCCTTCCTTGTCCTCGTCTTCCTTTGCCCCTTTGATTACCTGCATAGAAAACTTGTGCATCCTTGCTTTTAGTTGAACTTCCACCTATGTTCATTTCTTCGGTGACCATGAGAGCAACCAATTGCTCAAAATCGGGAAGATTATCCCTTACATATACTGAAGTGGTAAAGGGTTTCCACTTCTCATCATCTCTCAAACCATTGAGAGTATAAGCCACAAGATCGTCATCATCGACGTGGCTTCCAATGGATCCCAATGCATCTGATAACTCCTTGACCTTAAGTATGTAGTCATTTATGCTACTCCCTGAGCTCTTCCTAAGGTTGTTGAGCTCATTCTTGAGTTGGATCTTCCTTGCTTTGGTGCTTGTTGAATAAAGCCTTTCAAGTGTCTCCCGTACCTTCATGCTTGAATCCAAGTCTTGGATATGGCCGATCATGCTATTGCTAATGTGTTGGGAAAGGATAAAGATAACCCTCTTGTCTCTTTCATTCCATTCCCTAAAGGTCCTTCTCTGGTCATTGGTTGGATTCTCATCCAACCTAGGTCTTGGTTCACTTCCACTAATCAACCCCCAAAGGCCCTTGCCCATAAGATAGTTGGAGACCCTAAATCTCCATGGTTGATAGTTCCCTTTGTCTAGCTTTTCAATTTGAGTGTTGAAGTCTCCCATATCTAGTCTTTGATACTTGACCTAGCGCTTGGCTAATGCTCCAATGTGTGTAAAATGAAAATGAGGCTCTAAGGTTACCTCAATCCAAAGCTTTCCTTAGATGGACACCTTGTGCTCTTTGAAACTTTGAGTAGAATAGCTCCCCCTTGATGTGAGCTACCTCCAAGATGCTTTTGTTGGTGCAAATCTTCAACCACCAACTCCAAGAGGTCTTCTTGCTTGTATGTGATGCCTCCAAGATGCCCAAATGCTCTGATACCAATGATGGGGAAAGTATCTCAACCCCTAAGCAACGACGAAGCGTGAATGACCTCCACAGGTATCCTTCTTTGACCTCTGCACACCAAAAATGCTCTTACTCAGAGCTTATGCAGAGAAATCTAGTGAGCTTTTGTAGAACTGTAGTAGACACCAAGAGCTTTCCAACAAAACAAATTTCATTTCAAATGGATGCTTACAGAAGGAGAAACAATGTCTACAACATGAGCTAGTTGAATGCTCACAACTGCCAGTCAAGCAGATACCTCACTTCACTCCAGCAAGCTTTTCTCAAAGATTATACAGAGAATGAATCTCAAACTTGGGTCAAATTTATAGGACTCTAATAGCTACCCAATGACACAAAAATCATAGCAAATGGATACATAGAGAAGGAGAACCATCCCTTACAACAGAGAGCAACCTATTTCCAACAGAGCCTACACACCAAGAGAGATATCAATCACACAACTTCACTAAAATGAATGCTGCTCCCAGATTACTCAGATAATGATCCAGAGACTTTGTGAGCTTAAAATAGACTCTAATAGCTATCCAATGAGACAAGAATTACATCAAATGGATACAATATGAGGGAGAACCAATGCTAACAACGCAGGGGTAGAGAGTTGCAATACTGCCTGCGCACACACATAGATATGCCTACTAAAAGAAAACAAACAAGCAAGCAAGGGGCTAGTTTAAGCAAGAGGCTTGCTTATCACAACTCCAGCACTTAGTGCTCACTTTACATGAGCTAAAACGCCAAGAAGATGGGTCAAAAGAAGTCGGGATACATGCTCCTTTTATAGTGAGAAGTGTGCCCCTAAAATCTAGGAACTACCTTTCCAAATCAGCCTCCTAACTTGGAGGACTTAGTTGAGATGACTTGGGGAGTGGTTGAGTGACTTTTCTTGATGGAATCTCGTGGCTTTTGGCTTCCTTTGATTACTCCACATGTCCATAAAAGATTCCCCACGAATTTGTAGCTTGAAGCTTGACTTTTAACACAAACACACATGCTAATGCATACACACATGCATATGCATACACACATGCATATGCATACACACATGCATATGCATACACACATGCATATGCATACACACATGCATATGAAGACACACATGCATATGCAAACAAACATGCATAAGCATACACACATGCATATGCATACAAACATGCATATCTATACACACATGCATATGCATACACACATGCATATGCATACACACATGCATATGCATACACACATGCATATGCATACACACATGCATATGCATACACACATGCATATACATACAGACATGCATATGCATACACATGCATATGCATACAAACATGCATATGCATACACACATGCATATGCATACACACATGCATATGCATGCACATATGCATATGCATGCACACATGCATATGCATACACACACGCAAATGCATACACACATGCAAATGCATACACACATGCATATGCATACACACATGCATATGCATACAAACATGCATATGCATACACACATGCATATGTATATACACATGCATATGCATACAAACATGCATATGCATACACACATGCATATGCATGTGTGTATGCATACACATGCATATGCATACACACATGCATATGCATACACACATGCATATGCATACACACATGCATATGCATACACACATGCATATGCATACACACATGCATATGCATACACACATGCATATGCATACACACATGCATATGCATACACTCATGCATATGCATACACACATGCATATGCATACACACATGCATATGCATACACACATGCATATGCATACAAACATGCATATGCATTCACACATGCATATGCATGTGTGTATGCATACACACATGCATATGCATACACATGCATATGCAAACACATGCATATGCAAACACACATGCTAATGCATACACACATGCTAATGCATACACACATGCATATGCATACACACATGCATATGAATACACACATGCATATGCAAACAAACATGCATATGCATACACACATGCATATGCATACAAACATGCATATCCATACACACATGCATATGCATACACACATGCATATACATACAAACATGCATATGCATACACACATGCATATGCATACACACATGCATATGCATACACACCTGCATATGCATACACACATGCATTTGCATACAAACATGCATATGCATACAGACATGCATATGCACATGTGTATGCATACACACATGCATATGCATACACACATGCATATGCATACAAACATGCATATGCATACAAACATGCATATGCATACACACATGCATATGCATACACACATGCATATGCATACACACATGCATATGCATACACACATGCATATGCATACACACATGCATATGCATACAAACATGCATATTCATACACACATGCATATGCATGTGTGTATGCATACACACATGCATATGCATACGCACATGCATATGCATGTGTGTATGCATACACACATGCATATGCATACGCACATGCATATGCATACGCACATGCATATGCATACGCACATGCATATGCATATGCACATGCATATGCATGTGTGTATGCATACACACATGCATATGCATACACACATGCAAATGCATACACACATGCAAATGCATACACACATGCATATGCATACACACATGCATATGCATACACACATGCATATGCATACAAACATGCATATGCATACACACATGCATATGCATACAAACATGCATATGCATACACACATGCATATGCATACAAACATGCATATGCATACACACATGCATATGCGTACACACATGCATATCCATACAAACATGCATATGCATACACACATGCATATGCATATAATCATGCATATGCATACACACATGCATATGCATACACACATGCATATGCATATAAACATGCATTTTAACCTCTTCACATTCGATCAGATGGGATCTCCACGTATACCTTGGGGAGCGCATGACTATGACGACTCCAAGATATATCACATACGTAATGGACCTCCAGTCATGTATCTAGCCGGAAAGTCCATGCGCTAGTGCATTTGACGACTTTGCACCATAGAGTTTGGACATTCTGTAATGTTAAAATGGAGCGAACAGGATAAGGATTCCAAAAATTATATCACATAATTGATATATGAAGAGTACCGGCTAGCACTTGGGCATCCTATTGTGAGTTCGGAATGGATTCAGCATGCGGCACATGAGGTGATGTATCATCGACGGTCCGAAGCTCGCGATGCTTTCATAGTTGGCTTACCAAAGATTGTATGGTTAGATGTTGAAGAGTGGGAATCGATTCAGGATGAGCAGCAACATAGCCTTGATTGAAATCATCAAGAGCGAGATGCGGCAGCCACACGTTTAGATACGGTTGGAACCTCCCTTTTAGGTAGGTCGGATACGATAGTATGCGCTACCAATTTTTAAGTATCATTTTAATTATTGAATTTGTTTGTGTTAAGCACATCATGTATGTTCATCTAACATTTTGCATATTTATTATAGGAGTTGGCAATGGGTCATCCTCCAACGCGAACCGAAGAAGCTTATGGATATCGTCATGGATTGGCTGCACTGTTGCAAGACTTAGAGGGATGTGATGCAATCATTTCATGGGAGAATCTATGATTAGGTAAACGTATAGCTCGATTTCGTATTTTTAGTTGTTGTTTATAAATGTCATGTCAATTTGTCTCATTTTACACATATGCTTTGTTGCAGGATCGTAGGTGTAAATGTTTTGATCCCCTTGCGTATATGTATGGTAGTGCTTTGCCACAATTTTGTATTACACTCCTATGTGGAAATGATGTACCATAATTTTGTATTTGATTCCTATATGGAAGTGCTATGTCACATTGCCACAATTTTGTATTACACTGCTATGTGGAAATGATGTACCATAATTTTGCATTTGATTCCTATATGGAAGTGCTTTGCCACACTCTTTTACATCCTTCGCTTATGGAATATACAACTTTTTGTACATAATGCATGGTTCATTTTTTCTCATATAAAATCATGTTTTGGTTGCCATTAGAGTACATAACGCATGTACTCGGTTTAGAGCTGGGCAGAGTGTATTGTCTTTTCCTAAACAACATCATGTTGTAGCAAAAGACAACACTCTGCCCAAAAAATATGTGCAGATATGGTCGTCAGTCTTAGCATCGGTACACCCACCAGAGGCATCGGTATGGGCATCGGTACATCTAGTAGAGTCATCGGTATGAGCGTCGGTATAATTGTCGGTAATATTGGTGCTTATACCAACACTCATACCGATGCCCATACTGACGACTATACCGGCATTATGTTTCCGAGGCGCATACTGACTGCGACATCGACGTTGCGAAAAAAACATGCCCATTCATTTTCCTCGGTAACAGCCTCGGTATACCCTCGATATGTTGTAGTGTGTCAGAATAAGAGAGAGGTTGGATCTGATCTTGCTTCACGAGAGGTTGCCTTTGTGCGTGGTCTTGCACCCTTCAAGCTTCCATTACCTCCATTAGTCAATCCACCATAGTTGACAGTAAAGGGGAATCGATATTATGTGCTTGAAGGGCTACTAACACTACAAGGAATATGGGCATATAGCAATGGTTAAGGCGACAGAATTTCATCGCTATAAAATTGCAACATGCATCATAATGAGCGTCGCGAGCGGACTGTCGATTAAACGACGAACCAAATGATGTTTTTTGCGACTTGTGGCACGACGGGGCTACGATGCTCCCATACAGCAGCGCTAACACCACGGGTTTAAATAGCATTGCATAAGTGACACTTTTTTGTGTTGCATAAGCGACGTTTTGTGCCGTCGTATAAGCAATGCTATGAACATGTCGCTTATGCGACACCAACTTGATGGGTAGCATCACTTACACGACGGTCTGTTGACGGAAAAAAATTAAAACGTTAAAGGCTCTTCGATCGGCATTTTCACGCATATAATTGAAGAGCTCTCCAATGTTCGCAATTGCGTTGCGCTTACAAGCTGAAGCAAGTATATGCAGAATTGTTGTTTTGCCTAAGGTCTCTCTGATTGTCTCCCTCTGTCTCTATTTCTCTCTTTCTGCATCTTTCTCTCTTTGAATTCTCTCTCTCTCTCTCTCTCCTTTCTCTCTTTATTGCAGGTTATTCAAGAAGCTAACCAAGCAAAAAGTATGGCTAACCATAGTAAGTACAATTTCTATTCTTTGTATATCATTTGAATTGTGTTATTTTCATTAGGTAGCATACTTACACTTATTGATATGCACTTAAACACTTATACATGATGAAGATGCACTTTCATACATATACATATATACACACGCACATACACACACATATATACACACAGATACATGTGCATATACACTTAGACATACACACATATACACATGCATATGCACATACATTTCTACAACCACATAAAAAGACTTACATACATATACACATGCATATGCACATACATTTCTACAACCACATTGTTGGGAGAGATGGTTGGATGCACTCAGAAGATAGAGTTGGTACTGCTAATCCTGCTTTGTACTAGCCCTCTTTGATCCTTTTCTTCAATTCTACTCCTTGATATCGTGACGAAGACTGTGTCTTGCGGAAACCGTCACACTAAGAAGAACTAAGTTAGAGTGATTCAGAAATTCTCTGTAATCAATCAATAGCTTATAATGTGCTCTAACTTTACTAGAAAAATTTCACCAAAATTTCACCGGACTGTCACTGGACTGACACCGTAATCGTACCGGAATCATACCGGAATGAACTTTAATTCCGTCTATAATTACTTCAAGTGAACATACATGAAGTAAGGAAGTGACGTGTGAACGTTCTTAACTTACTGAACTTTTTCTGAAGTTTAAGAAAAAACTCCTTTAGTTCAGACAGCCTTTTTCCGGTCAGACTTTGTACTGTGTATAGTTATCTTTTTCACCGGAAAGATTGATCAACTAAAAGTAGAGATGTTTAGCTATAGAACAAGCTATCTCTCATACAAAGCTTTGCATTACTCTGCGAGATCTACTTCGTTCTTCTACCGGAAATTACTCGTTTACTGTAAGAACTGCAACAATAAGTACTTCTACCACGATTTCTTGAAATTGGCTGAACCAAGTTGCTTCAAACTTTGTATGCTTGAGGTATGCTTTGAGTTGAATCTATCAAGCTTTGAATCACTTGATTTAGTTCAGTAGGCACTGAGATATGTCTTCTTTGATGTTGACAGTAGTTGAAGTGATACACTCAGAGAATAACAGGGATGATAAATATAAATATTCGTATTAGATCATGTAAATGTACATTCCCATTGGCATGATAAACATAGCTCAATGGTACTCAGAGGTGTAGGCTATAAATACCTCACACACTCAATGATTGATACAGTAACGCCTCGGGATGAGTGAAGAACCTTCTGCGACTTTTGATTTGTAGTTTTTATAGGAGTTTGAGTGAGAGCTTGATTTAGAATTCAAATCAATCTTCTACAATCTTTCTCCTAAAAAAGGTTGATTGAGATATTCTCTCAATCAATCAACAACCGTTTCCACGACTTTCAATCAATTAGGCGTGATTGCATACTGCGCCAAGTTACTAAGATTTTTACGAGAGGTAAAAAATAGTAATAGTTCATAAGCATAAGTTCCTATCACTCTTGCTTCATGTAGAGTCTTCAAAGTAGATGTCCAAGCCAAATGTGAAGGCTTGACTTGTACCAACAGCTCCCCCTCAAGCCAAACATTTTGGCTCAAGTCTTCATCTTCATTCTTCAATTACATCCTGTAATCCAATCATGGATTTAAATCTGCATAACTTGTTTCCATCCAAAGCTTTAGTGAGTAAATCTGCACATTGCATATTAGTGGACACATAAGTCAGCTGAATGTCTTTACTAAGCAACTTCTCTCTCACATAGTGGTAATGAACCTCTATGTGTTTTGTTCTAGCATGATATATTGGATTTGCTGCAAGGTGAAGAGAACTTGTATTATCTCCAAAGATAATTGGTGGTCTTGTATATAAGCCTAATTCTGTGTACAAAAGCTTCAACCAGATAGCTTCTTGAGTAGCATTTGCTAGCCCTCTATACTCTGCTTCAGTAGATGATAAAGCTACTGTAGGTTGTTTCTTGGCTGACCAAGAAATAGGTTTATCACCTGCAAAACATATGTATCCTGATGTGCTTCTCCTGTCATCCTTGCATCCTGCCCAATCTGCATCTGAATACACTTTAATATCAATGTCTGATGTATAAGGAAAGTACAAACCATGGTTCTGAGTTCCCTTCAAATACTTCAAGATTTTTTTTGCTGCTTCTAGGTGAGGTACCCTTGGTTTGTGCATGAATTGGCTTAACACACTAACTCCATATGCTATGTCAATTCTTGTCAAGGTAGCATAGTTCAAACTACCTACCATACTTTGATATCCTGTGATGTCTTGGACTTCTTCCCCTTCATGAGCACTTAGCTTATGGTTGATCTCCATTGGAGTAGTAGATACTTTAGCATCCTGTAAACCAAACTTCTTGACCATATCCTGTACATACTTCTTTTGCGTAATATATATACCTGAGTTGGTGTAGACGAACTCAAGACCTAAGAAGTATTTTAATAATCCAAGATCATTGATCTTGAACTCTTTCATCATCTGTCCTTTGATGTGTCTAATTCCATTGACATCATTGCCTGTAATGATGATGTCATCAACATAAACACACAAGTAGATTACTTCTGTACTACTTCTTTTTATGAATAGAGATGTGTCTGCTTTACTCATCACAAATCCTTGGTCTTGGAGATAGGTTGTCAACCTGTAATTCCATGCTCTAGGTGCCTGCTTCAAACCATACAGAGCCTTCTTCAATTTACAAACATAGTTTACCTTCTTGGGGTCTTCATAGCCAGGTGGTTGTGACATGTAGACTTCTTCAGATATCCATCCATTCAAGAAAGCATTCTTGACATCTAATTGGTACATGTTCCAATTTTTGGATGCAGCTACACTTACCAATACTCTGATTGTTGGCATCTTGGCCACAGGAGAAAATGTCTCCTCATAATCAATGCCTTGGGTTTGTGAAAAACCTTTGGCTACCAACCTAGCTTTGTACCTGTTTACTGTTCCATCTGAATTCTTCTTTAATTTGTAGATCCATTTGGAACCTATCACCTTCATAGAGTCCTTCTTGGGTACCAAGTCCCAAGTATCACTTTCCTTGAGAGCTTCTATTTCTTCATCCATAGCTCCTTTCCATTCTGGTTTGGTGATTGCCTCTTCGTATGTACCTGGTTCTTCATTCAACAAATCCTTTGCAAGATATACAGAATGCTTAGTTACAAGAGAAGTGTCATACCCATATCTAATAGGCTTCTTCTTTTCTCTCTGAGATCTCCTCATTGCTTGAGTTGAGGATTCTGGTATATCCTCTAGCTTCTTCATTTTCATCTTTCCTTTGGACTTCCATGCCTTGAATTCCTCAAGGTTAATTGTATCATCATCATCTGAGCTTGATTCATCTTTCTGGATTGGTTCCTCCTTGGTGAGCTTTGGGAAATCCTCTTCCATGTCATAAGGTAGACTAACCTTCCTGTATTCATTCTCATACCATGAGTCATTCTCATCAAAGATGACATCTCTGCTTATCTTGAAGCCTTTGTTTGTTGGGTTGTAGAACCTGTATCCTTTTTGGTTCAAATCATAACCAATGAAGATACATTTTTCAGCTTTAGGATCTAGCTTTCCCCTTACCTGTGAGGGAATATGCACATATGCAATACAACCAAAGATTTTACAATGATCCAGAGATGGTCTCTTACCATGCCAAGCTTCATATGGTGTCATGCCATCAAGTGATTTGGATGGCAACCTATTTATGAGATAGGTGGCAGTAGATACACTCTCTGCCCAAAGATAATTTGGTAGCTTCTTTTCATTAAGCATAGACCTTGCTGTTTCTACAATGAGCCTATTTCTTCTTTCAGCTACCCCGTTTTGTTCAGGTGAGTACCTTGTGGTTATCTCCCTTTTGATGCCTCTTTCTTGCAAGAAGTCTTCAAACTCATTTGAGAAGTATTCTCCTCCTCCATCTGACCTTAGCCTTTTCAAGTTTCTTCCTGTTTGGTTTTCAACCAATGCAAGATACTTCTTGAAACAATTAAACACTTCATCTTTATGTTTCATAAAGTATAAGATAGTCCATCTGCTATAGTCATCAATGAAGGACACATAATACCTTGAACCTGAAATGGAAGGGTCCTTGCTAGGTCCCCAAACATCTGTGTGTACCAAGTCTAGGTAGTCTTCATGCATGAAACCTTTTCTTGAATATGGCAATCTGTGAGACTTACCAAACTGACATGCTCCACACTTATAAATCATGTGTTGCTTGGACACATTAGGTATCCCAAGCACACATTGATCCCTGCACATTTGCTTTAGAGTTCTTTCACCTATGTGACCTAATCTCTTGTGCCATATCTCTAACTCTGAAAGTGTTTGATCCTTGTAATTATACAAAGCAATATTCTTGGTGTCTTCTAGCTCAAAAGTAAACAATCTACCTGATTTATCTCCCTTGGCTATCCTTCTGAATCCATGTCTTGGGTCCTCCACATATGCTCCATGTTGTGTGAATCTGACCTGCAAACCTTTCTCCACAATCTGACCAACACTCATTAGATTCTTGGTGATGGTTGGTACATAGAGTACCCTGCTCAATAGGTTCTGGTTACCATCACATGTCTTCACATTTCCAATTTTTACAACAGAGTGTTTAGTATCATCACCTGTTTGTACCTGATGTTTGCCCTTGGGTTCTTCCAAATCAGAAAGTAGTGCCACATTGCCAGCTACATGGTTAGAACATCCTGAGTCGATATAAAATAAATGATCATCATTTGTACCTGCCTTGGAGGTCATATTCATGATCAATAGGGAGTCATCTTGCTCCTCTGTGTAATTGTTGTAATCCCTTCTGTTTCTGAATCCACCTTGGTAGTTACCATTGTGGTTGTGATTGTAGTTGTTGTTGTACTGATTGTTGTATCCATTGTAGCTTTGATGTTGGTTGAATCTGCCTCTACCTTGAGAGTATCCATGTCTTGAGTAGCTTCTTCCTCGCCGATTCTTGTAGTTCTTGTAGCATTCATCTGTGGTATGATTGGACAATCCACAAATGTTGCATGGTGATGAGTTGTAGGGTCTCCCCCTACCTGACTTACCTCCTCTGCCTCTTCCTCTAGATGATCTACCTCTCCCTGCATAATTAGCTTGGGAGGTAGATCCTTCTTCATCCTGTTTCTTCCCTTTACCTTTATCTTTAACTTTCTTATCAGTATAGAGAGCAGAGGGGTTGTTACCTTTTGATTGATCTCCTGCCTTTGTAAACTTTGCTTCATGTGTAAATAGTTGGCCCATGAGTGTCGTGAGATCTGGGGTATGCATGTCCATATAGAGGTCCATTGCAGTGGTGAAACTTTCCCACTTATCATCTGCCTTGAGTCCATTTGTTACTTGCCTGACTATTTGCTCCTCTTCAATCTCCTCTCCAATGCTTGCTAATTGGTCTGCCACATCTTTAATCTTAGTCACATACTCTGAGACTGGTTGCTTGGGCTGCTTCCTAAGGGTTGTGAATTCAATCCATAGTTGATTTTTCCTGGCCCTTGTGTTGGAAGAAAAATAGTTTGACAAGGTTTCCCAAGTCTCTTGGGAAGTCTTACAATTCCTTACATGAGGTAAAAGAAAATCAGATATAGAGTTTAGAAGGTAAGACCTTGCCAAAGCATCTTTTGCACACCATTGGTTGAGTTTCTCTTGTTCATCCTTGGTGGGTAGTCCTCTAGCTTTGAATGAGGGCAATTCGTCATCTCCTGATATGAATCCAAACAAGCTTCTTCCTTGTAGATAGGTCTTCATCCTTAGAGACCAAGCCTGGTAATTGTTCCTGTCCAATTTGTCAATGAATGAGGGAAAACCCTCTCCCATGTTTACTTTATTTGCTCTGATACCACTGTTGGGAGAGATGGTTGGATGCACTCAGAAGATAGAGTTGGTACTGCTAATCCTGCTTTGTACCAGCCCTCTTTGATCCTTTTCTTCAATTCTACTCCTTGATATCGTGACGAAGACTGTGTCTTGCGGAAACCGTCACACTAAGAAGAACTAAGTTAGAGTGATTCAGAAATTCTCTGTAATCAATCAATAGCTTATAATGTGCTCTAACTTTACTAGAAAAATTTCACCAAAATTTCACCGGACTGTCACTGGACTGACACCGTAATCGTACCGGAATCATACCGGAATGAACTTTAATTCCGTCTATAATTACTTCAAGTGAACATACATGAAGTAAGGAAGTGACGTGTGAACGTTCTTAACTTACTGAACTTTTTCTGAAGTTTAAGAAAAAACTCCTTTAGTTCAGACAGCCTTTTTCCGGTCAGACTTTGTACTGTGTATAGTTATCTTTTTCACCGGAAAGATTGATCAACTAAAAGTAGAGATGTTTAGCTATAGAACAAGCTATCTCTCATACAAAGCTTTGCATTACTCTGCGAGATCTACTTCGTTCTTCTACCGGAAATTACTCGTTTACTGTAAGAACTGCAACAATAAGTACTTCTACCACGATTTCTTGAAATTGGCTGAACCAAGTTGCTTCAAACTTTGTATGCTTGAGGTATGCTTTGAGTTGAATCTATCAAGCTTTGAATCACTTGATTTAGTTCAGTAGGCACTGAGATATGTCTTCTTTGATGTTGACAGTAGTTGAAGTGATACACTCAGAGAATAACAGGGATGATAAATATAAATATTCGTATTAGATCATGTAAATGTACATTCCCATTGGCATGATAAACATAGCTCAATGGTACTCAGAGGTGTAGGCTATAAATACCTCACACACTCAATGATTGATACAGTAACGCCTCGGGATGAGTGAAGAACCTTCTGCGACTTTTGATTTGTAGTTTTTATAGGAGTTTGAGTGAGAGCTTGATTTAGAATTCAAATCAATCTTCTACAATCTTTCTCCTAAAAAAGGTTGATTGAGATATTCTCTCAATCAATCAACAACCGTTTCCACGACTTTCAATCAATTAGGCGTGATTGCATACTGCGCCAAGTTACTAAGATTTTTACGAGAGGTAAAAAATAGTAATAGTTCATAAGCATAAGTTCCTATCACTCTTGCTTCATGTAGAGTCTTCAAAGTAGATGTCCAAGCCAAATGTGAAGGCTTGACTTGTACCAACACACATAAAAAGACTTACATACATATACACATGCATATGCACATACATTTCTACAACCACATAAAAAGACTTACATGCATGCATTATTGCATATATATATATATATGTATATACATACATACATATATATATATATATATATATATATATATATATATATATATATATATATATATATATATATATATACACACACACACACATTAACATATACGCAAATACATGTATATGCACATCCACATGCATGCACATTCACATGCATGCACATGGATGCAAATGGAAATGCATCCACATACACATGCATGTGAATACATATACACATGCATATACATACATTATACACATATATGTGCACATACGTATACACACATATACACATGCACACACACATGCACATACCTACATATACACATATACATGCGCATACATAATATACACATAGAGTTACACATATACATGCACATACATATACACACACATACACATGCACATGAACATACTCATACACACATATACACTTACACATGCACATGCACATACATACATATACACACACATACACATGCACATACATACATATACACACACATACATATAAACTTAGGTAGACACATATGAATGAATCATATAATTAAAGTATTAAAACACATATACACATGCACACACACATGCACATACCTACATATACACATATACATGCACATACACACATATACACATAGAGTTACACATATACATGCACATACATATAGACACACATACACATGCACATGCACATGCACATACTCATACACACATATACACTTACACAGGCACATGCACATACATACATATACACCCACATACACATGCACATACATACATATACACACACATACATATACACTTAGGTACACACATATGAATAAATTATATAATTGAAGTTTTAAAACACATGCTTAATATAAACAATAATAACAATCAATAGAACAAAACTCTTCATTACTTAATACCATACACACAATTCAAAACATAACTGAAATGAAAAATGTATAGATTATATATATATATATATATATATATATATATATATATATATATATATATATATATATATATATATATATATATATATATATATATATATATATATCAATGTAAATACATATAATCCAATGTCATAATCAACTAAAATCCTAATCATCATCATCATGATCATCATCATTGTTGGAGTTAGACGTCTGCGGAAGCACGCGAACAGCACAAGGAAGAAGAAGAAGCTTGGATCACAACACACAAGACTGAATGTATTACTAGAGAATGTACAAAGATAAGTAGCCCATTAGGGCAATAGGCGTATATACAAGCCGGGGGAAAAAAACCTCCTAAAGAGGGAAAAAAGTTCCCCGACGGTCCTAGAGTGTTCACACACATCACTACCTAAATATATCAACAAATCACCCTTGGGAGTGATGCGGTGAACAAGGAGCTGGCACTCATGTATAAGGAAGTGCCAAGCTATGTGGAAATCACTCCACAAAAGGAAGTAAGCCCAAAGCTTTGCGAAAAGCTTCAAACTTCTCCCTAGGCAGAGCCTTCGTGAAAAGGTCTGCAATGTTCTCCTGCATGGGCACATATGCCAAGCTGATCTCCCCAGCAGAGAACCTCTCCCTGACATAGTGATAATGCACCTCAATGTGCTTAGTGCGAGCATGGAACACAGGGTTCCTCGCAACTGCCAATGCGCTCTGATTGTCAATGAAGATGGTAGTGGCAGAAGACTCGCCAACACCCAAATCAGCCATAAGGCGTCTGAGCCACACACACTCAACAATCGCTGTGAAAGCTGCCCTATACTCAGCCTCACAACTGGAAGTGACCACAGTAGGCTGCTTCTTGCTCAACCAAGATATACATGAGCTACCAAGCATGAAGCAAAAACCACTGGTGGACACACGAGTGTCATAGCAACCAACCCAATCTGAGTCAGAAAAAGCATGCAAATTTGGCAGTAGTGATCCCCCCTTGGGATAAAACAACCCAAGTATCCGAGTACCACTCAAGTAGCGAAAGATGCGCATAACCGCCTTCCAATGCATGACTCCTGGGCAATGCATAAACCTGCTCATTTGTGAGACAACAAACTGAATATCTGGCCGAGTAATGCATAAGTAAATCAAGCATCCAACAGCCTGCTGATAGGGAACAACATCAAATGCATCTCCAACATCATGAACACTCAATCATAAACCTGTCTCCATAGGAGTGGCAATAGGCTTACGGTCTTCAAGGCCAAAATGCAGCAATAATGTGTCAATATATTTCGTTTGACACAAAGCCATTCCACCATCAACTTGCATAAAATGAATGCCCAAAGAGTGATGCAAATGCCCCAAATCAGACATCTCAAATGAGGCATGCAAATCAGCCTTAAAATCAACAATATGCTTCTCAATAGGACCAGTGAGCAGCATGTCGTCTACATAGACAACAATGATCAGAAGCACATCATTAGCACGCTTAACATATAAGGTGCTTTCAGTTGGACTGTTCTCAAAACCATGTGCAATCAGATAGGCATGTATCTTCTCATACCAAGCACGTGGTGCTTGCTTTAAACCATATAACGCCTTCTTTAACCTGCACACCTGGTTTTCATGCCCTTTCTGCACAAAGCCACGGGGCTGAAAAACATACACTTCTTCATGCAAGTCACCATTCATAAATGTTGTTTTAATGTCCAACTGATGTACATTCCAACCATGATGGGCTTCAAGTGCACAAATGCTCCGAACAGTAGTCATATGGCATGTAGGTGCAAAGGTCTCATCAAAATCAATGCCTCTTTCCTGCGCATAACCCTTTGCAACAAGCCTAGCCTTATACCTGTCAACTGTACCATCAGGTTTACGCTTCAGCTTGTATACCCGCTTAGTGCCAATGGCCTTCTTGCGAGGAGGCAAGTCACATAAAGACAATGTACCATTCTTCATTATAGCATCATATTCAGATTGCATAGCAGCCATCCAATTTTTTGAATTTTGTGCTTCATCAAAAGAAACAGGCTCATTCTCATCACATAGAATAGATGCAGCCATAGCATAGCAATCTGATGCAAAGGAGGCACTATGAGAGCCTGAACGAGTATGATATGACAAAGGTGCAACTAATTTGCTGTCACGCAAAGTCTGCGCCAGCCATTTTGGCATAGTTTTTTCCTGCTCAATATCAGCTCTCTCATTAGCAAGTGCATCAGAAATGGAATGATCTGCATCATCATATGAAACCTGCAAAGGCTGAGAAGTTGCCTCATTAGGACCAGCACTAGAGTGTCCACCTGTAAAAAGAGGCATCAAAGTATCATACATGTCTTTGGAGCTAACAGATGTCTCCTTAGTACATGAAAGCAATGGCTGAATAGCATCTTCCACAAATACAACATCACGGATAACCAGAATGCGTTTAGTCTGTGGATGATACAGGCGATAGCCTTTACTTTCAGAACTGTATCCAACAAGAATACATTTAACTACTTTATCATCCAATTTTCTGCGATGTTGTTCAGGCACTAATGCATATGCCTAACAACCAAAAACACGCAGATGAGCAACAGATGGCTTGCGGTCATGCCAAGCCTCATATGGAGTGATAGACTACAGTGCTTTAGTGGGACACCTGTTCAGTACATATGCTGCACACATGACAGCCTCAAGCCAGAAACTATGAGGTAAAGCCTGACTCTTGACCATACAGCTCGCCATCTCCATGAGAGACCTGTTCTTCCGTTCAGCAACTCCATTCTGTTGAGGTGTATACGGCACTGTACATTGGTGTTTTATCCCACGTTCAACCAGAAATGCATTAAAATCTGAAGACATATATTCCCCCCCTCGTTCAGAACGGAGGGTGCCCATTTTACATGCTGACAGATTTTCAACCAAAACCAAAAACTGTTTGAAGCACATGAACACTTCGAACTTTGCTTTGAGTGGATATACCCATGCATTCCTGGAAAAATCATCAATGAAAGTCACGAAGTAAAGGTAATTTCCAAAAGAGGGTGTCTGCATAGGACCACAGACATCACTATGTACAAGCTGCAATTTTTGCGTAGCCCGAACTGAACCATCTTTTGGAAAGGAAGAACGCTGTATTTTGCCCAAAATACAACCTTCACAAACATGTTTTCTAGGTGCTTCAAGTTTGGGCAAAGAGGACACCATTTCACATTTCTGTAGGCGTAGCAAACTAGCAAAATTCAGATGACCAAAGCGTGCATGCCAAAGCTTTGCATCTGACATAGCCTGAGAATCTTGAACTGCACATGCCGAATCATTCACAGATCTTTCATAGTCTATGAGCTTATACAGCCCTCAACATAAAATGCCAGAAGCAATAATCACATCGCCATTTGAGAGATCATGAACTGTACACCTGTCATCAGCAAATTTCACAACCAAGCCAATCTTGGCTAATGCAGAAACTGATAACAGATTCTTTTTGATCCCTGGCAAAAATAAAGCATCTGACAAAGTGAAAGAACTACCATCAGCAGTAGTCAAAATGATCTTACCAACTCCCATAACAGGATAAGAGGAGTTGTTGGCGCATGTAACAGTATTCCCTGTAGGGGCAGGCTCGAGTGAAGAGAAGAAACTACACTGCGAGGTATTCATTAGGGGAAAAAATGAACCTTGCATGGGCCTTGTAAGGATCCCTAATTTTTAGGGATTAAGCTTAATTCTGTTCTTGTTTAAGGGGACAAAGTGCATTTAATAGGGCACTTTTTAGTAGGCTGGAGTAGGCTTTTTTTTAGGCTTCAATAGGCCTCTCTCTTTCTTATTCTAGAGAGAGAGAAAGAGAATCTACTTTCCACATCATCAAACTCGTACATGTATTTGAATAAAAAAATGAATTTTTTTAAAAAGTCTCATTTTCAATGTATATTAACTCAAAAGAGCCTATTTTTTAATATATATGTCAGAAGTCACTTTTTTGGGCCCATTTTCTGAAGCTTCTTTTAGAAAAAGTATAATTTTCAAACTCCCTCCAAAAGTAAGTGCCACATCATCAAATCCGTGACTATGCTTCCCCCAAAAAATGAATTTTTTCAAATTTCATCATTTTCAGCCATACTCAGTGGAAAAACACACTTTAATCCATACACATACAAGAAAACACATTTTTTGAGCAAAACCTATGCTTTAGACTCCCTTCCAACCGGTTTTTCATCTTTGTTTTTGATATTGTTGGTCATTAGCAAAGATGGTGTTGACATGTATCACAAACTTCACAGTAGAACGTCCTCATGCTCCTGCATCAACAAGTATCCATGTTCGTGTGCCTAGAGATTTTGCTCCAAATACACGATGCAACAATGATGCCAATTCTCAAAATGAACGTCGTGCAGCTGGAGAAAAAAGTATTGATCTTTGGGCTCATGGTTCACTCTATCCTCTTGATCCAATATCTTCTTACCATCCAACATTCCATAACCTCTCAACTTTACTTCAGTTCATTGGTGCGGGTGAAGCTGGACTATTAGGTTACTGCAAGAGATTATCTACACATTCACTTGCTACTGCTAAGTATTGGTTCCAACAACATCACATCCATCATATGAGGGTGGTCACTTTAGAAAGCACAATCATATCTTTACAAAAACAACTTGCAGATTTGGAACAGGATACTGAAGCAAAACAAAGCACAATTTCAAAGTTAACTGCCAATCTCCAGCAGCTGAAAGAGACTCCACTTGGTATGAGACATAGGAAAAGATCATTGTCATCCTTTGAAGCTCTTTCAAAAGGTGGTGGAGCACGCAAACGATGTATATATGCAACAAGATGAGTGTTTGTTTTACTTTTATATGTTTTAATGAAGATTTGTAATGGAATATTTCATTGTGTAGGTCGTTTATTGAAGACATAACTGCTTCATCAACAACACAAGACCAATTCAAGCTGATGAATAGCTGTATAAACACCAAAGAAATCACTTCTGCTTTAGACTCACGCATAGGAAAGTGTATTAGAGTTGTTGTTGAAGCTGAGTTTTCAAAGAAGTTAAAAAATCTTATCACAGTGCAAGATGTGCAGGCAATATGTGACGAAGCAGGCATTAGTAGAAATGGGTATACTGCAATGTACACCCTTCTCAGGCAAGCCTTACAATCACAAGGTATTTCTCAAAGTTTATTTCCATGCCCATATAAATTGTCTATCAATAAAAAAACTTCAAAGGAGGATGTGACTCGTACTATTGGACAATATTTATTCATAGAAGAAACTATGCCTTCCTCTATTTATCATCCAAATATTCCCAAGAAGCAATCAAAAATCCTATCTACACAAGGATTTACTTACACTAAATTCAACAATATATTTGTGGATCTTCAGAAGCTTCAACAAGCAATGGTTCACTTTTATAGTTCAACAATCAAAGGTACCCCTACTAGATTTTATTTGGTGTTGAAGTTCTATTGCATTCAAGTGTCATATTAAGATAATGTTTTCTCTTTTGTGCAGACTGTAATGTTAAGTTAAAGTTCATACTGAAGCTTGATGAGTGTCAAATCATAAAGGGTCGGCGACTAGAAAGGTTGAGTGTGACGCTAATGAACGAAATTATGGACCATGCAATGAGTGATGAAACTTTAGGAGGGAGGGACCATTTGACTTACAGTGTGCAATCAGAGAGAGATATCTGGTGGTTAGGTGCTATAGAAGTTCCCAAAGAAACAAATAATGTTATCTCATGGATTTTTAGTAGGACTCCGTGGATTACGGAAGTAATCTCTTCTCAAATACATGGGCAAAAGCTTTTTGTAGATGATATAGGTGATTTTGATGTAGAATGGCATTTGGGTGGAGACCTTAAGAGTATAAAATGCATGTTAGGTTGTAAACAAGGAGCATCTTCTCTCTATCCTTGCCCATATTGTACACAAGGTTACAAAGGATCTAAGAGACAGTCTAAACATGCAAGGGCATTGACGAGAGTTGATGACTCTGAAGAAATTGATGAAACAGACTCATTGAATCACAGGGAATGGGAGATATCACTTTTGAGGTGTCCAATGTTACTGGAACCGACTCGTGATAAAATAAGCAATGATTGGAACCCCATTATCCCATTTCCATTAGTCAATGTTCACTTTTGTACTTTGCATGCATTCATGAGGATCTTTGATAGGCTTTTGAAGCTCCATGTTGAATATGCATTTGCAATGAAACCACTAGAGAGGTCTACAATAACAATCCAGAAAATAGAAGATCTTTTGAATTCTATAGGTTGTCATGGTGGCCACGTATCTTTAGTTGTTAAGAAGTATGGTGAGTCTCAAGAGATTTTACAACAAGTTTCAATGACTGGGAAGAAGGCACGACGTTTCTTTAAAAAAGATGTGAATAGTCAAGATGATGGGAAATGGGAGCTTTGGAAGGACCTCTGTTCAATTACAACTGACAATGATAGTCAGGTTGATCTCATTAACAAGCGAAAGAAGGTTTGGTCATCGTTCGATCAATTGTTATATTTGATGTGTTTGGCTTCCACTAATGCTTCACAACGAGAATTATTCCAAGTGACTTTGAAGGAGTTTACACAATCATTCATCTTATCTTGGGGAGAAAGCAACATTACACATTACATAGTAAGTTTCGCTTACATTTTTTTATTTGGACTTAAACACTATGTGTATATCTTATTGACCAGATCATAGCATATTCTTTTTGCACATGGAGCATATTTTATGAATCGATATGGGTCACTGGACATTTTTAGTACACAAGGAATGGAGAAGTCACATTACAGGGCTAGAGGTGTTTACTTTAAAAACACTCGTCATGGGGGTGGTCTACTCCAATCAAACTATTTAGAAGAAATGTTCAATTGGTTCTTTCGTGCGACATTTGCTAGAAAATATGTAATGGAAAAGGCATGTGAGTCACAACTAGCAAAGATTACACGAAAGCTACAACATGATATTGCAAGAGAGAAGTGGATGTCATCATCAGGACCCGAACATCATGCCCAATGGCGTGCACAAAGAGTCCGCGAGGGTTCTGCTTGGAAATAATTTCCAAACTCTTAAAATGCATTATAATTTTCAAGGTTTTTATAACCCCTTTCACTTCAAATAAAATTCTACTATTTTTGTGAATATACTTTTAATGTCTTAAAACTAATTTTTATCCATTTAAATGTGAACATGACAATTCTTAAGTGAAAGCCTATAAATAGAGGTGTCCTTCCTCATTTTACCACTTTACAACCTAAGAGAATGGCACGCACAAAGCAGACTGCTAGGAAGGATCATGTCGTCTACCCTAGCCATGTGCAAGGTACTCAGCGCCCAACATGGATGACACCCCACAAGAAGCGTCGAACCACAAGCCACTCTTCAAGACAAAACTCGGGTGCAGGGACACAGTCCGGTAGCATTGCATCGCGGGGGGATGAAGGTTCACCAGAGAGAGATGTATCCCAAGAAATAAATTATTCCCCTTCTGCATCTCATGATGAGACCCCAATCAGGACACCAATGAAGGCAAGGCCCAAACAACGAGGACATAGACGAGTTGTGATTGAGACATCAAATTTATCGAGTTCCTCAGATGAAGAAAGTATAAATGAGCCACCATGGAACAATGATGATATCCCCGTGAACCATCGAGTAACACAAGGAGGCAAGACACTCCCCCCAGGACAAGGACAAAGACCAACCGATGAAGAAAGAGAGCAAGGTCGGGCAGAGGAAGTAAATGATGAGGCAGGACCATCTAGGCGTCCTCCAAGAAGAAAGAAGAACTATCAACCACGTCGTAGACCACAACGACCACAACCCAACATCCCCCCAAATGCAAGAGCACCACAAAGGCGCAGAAAGCAAACCAGAGCCTTTGCGGAGATTCGACACTATCAAAAGTCTGTGGAGCTTCTGATTCCACGAAGGTCATTTGCAAGAGTTGTGAAGGAAGAGATCCAATGCTATTGCGCTGGACTTCGTATCCAAGGGATAGCCATTGAAGCTCTCCAAGAAGCTGCAGAGGCGTATCTTATATCAATGTTGGAGGACTCTAACCTATGTGCCATCCATGCAAAGAGAGTGACAATACAACCTAAAGATTTGCAGCTAGCTAGGAGAATTAGAGGGAATAACCATTAACCATAATTTGTACTCCCTTGTTTGGATAACCTTTTGTATATCCCATACGATGAATATTTTGTAAAACCCAAATGATGAATATAATCTTTGTCTTCTCATAGTTGCTCTCCCAAATGTTTATCTCTTAGTGTACATGTTTTGAAGTTTATTTCTCCTATGTTTGTAGGTGTGTTTTTCCAGTACATCTTTGAAGTGCTTTTCATAGTTGTATCATTCTTTTTTCTGTACTTGTTGTAAGTGGTAATGCTATTTAATGCATTTCATGGCCAAGAAATGCCAAAAAAAGGCCTGCCACAGAAACGCGGGGATGGGCCCTGCAAAAGTTTTGCAGGGCCTATCCCCGCGTTTCTGTGGCAGGCCTTTTTTTGGCATTTCCAAGCCATGAAAAGCCATGCCATGCACATGGGGGCATATGATTGGCCTTGGCTAGAGTGCACTGCATGCTAAACCCCAGACCAATAGCTAAGCAATGTTTATGAACATACATGCACTGATTTACTGCTGCATGCTTATATGCACCCAGAGGAGTCTTAATTTTCTCTAATTATTGCATATAAGAAGAGTGTTCCACATTTCCCCAAGTGAAGGTGCTAATTGAGAAGATAGACTTGCAATATAGGTAACCTAGTGCATAGGATGGCTAAGGAATGCAAAAAAAAGGCCTGCCACAGAAACGCGGGGATGGGCCCTTTTGCAGGGCCCATCCCCGCGTTTCTGTGGCAGGCCTTTTTTTTGCATTCCTTAGCCATTCCATGCATTTTGGGCAACAAAAATTACAAGAAACAATGGAAAAAGACTGATTAAACTGTGCAAAAGTTATGAGATTGTCAAACCATAAAGGTATAATAGATTGAATGCACATGGAAATTGGGAAAACAAAACATTGGTATTATAAAGTTTTTACAATTGGCTCTTGGCCTTGAGCCTCTCCACTACATTCTTTCTTCTCTGAAAAGATAGAGGCAATTGGTAAGTCAAAACTGATTCGGATATTAATTGAGGGTCTGTCAATCCAAGACCCAAAGCTATTCCTATTTGACCTAATATTTTTCCTCTAAAGTTAACTCCTAGGGTAGTAAGGGCAAGGTACTTCCTAACTAGAAATATACAATTGGTCCCTTGCATTATTGTAGATAGGCACAAAACTTTACTCAAGGCCTTCATACACCAAGTCATGAAGTGTCCTTGAGGGGAAAAGTCCTTGTGGATTATTACAAAATCTTCCTTTGGCAATTTTCCAATGTACTGTGCCAAGGAAGAGCCATGGCCCGGGAAACACGGTCACCACCACTCCTTGCTGCAAATTTATCCACTTCAATTGTTTCCTGCACATAGACAATCATAAAATTAAATAGATACATCTTGTATGAATATGAGACAACCATAAATGTCAGTAGAGACTTACATCTTGAAGCCTGTCTTCATCCTCTCCTCTTCCCATTGCATCTAGTGGAATTGATGAATGGGCCATGCCACTTTGCTCCACAACAGGGGATGTTGGAATCTTCTTCTCCAAAATTCTTTCCCTTGCTGTGGCTAGATCTTCTTCACTGGCATCTTGGTTGGCATGGCTCAAAATCTCTTCACACACAAATGCAATGGTGTCCGCAACTGATTCACCAAGTGGAATTGTTGCCTTTTCGATAATGTCAGAAGTGTTGTCCATGGGAACATCCGAGGTTGAGCTGAAAATACTAAGGCATTCGTCGAGGCGTAGACCGAATGCCTTCTCAATATCGTGCAGGAACAAAAATTCCTCTCCATCAACAAGTACAACTGAAAACATTTCCATCTCTACCTCTGGTAGAGTGGGTTCCACGGGGTCTAAGTTGGAGGGTGGACTCTTCTGTGTACTGGCTTCCTTTAATTTGTCCACTACTCCTTGAGGAAATTCTCTGGAAATTTGTTGACTCTCTTTTAATAAGTTGAGAGCTTCTGTCTGGGGTTCCTTCTTGTCATCTACAAAACCCCCAGTAACAAGATGGGGTAGGTCCATGGGTGAAGGTTCGGGCTCCTCATTGACAAAAAAAATTGTTGTTGCTATGTAGGAAAGATATTTTCTTCCCATTTTCCTTTTCTTATTTAATTGTTTAATTAAGGGCACTGTGTCATCTAACAGGTGCCCTGAAGCCTCAGCAATCGCCATGAAACGCTTTAAGCACTTCGCAAATGCCTCATCTCCTTTATGAATGTAAAAAAGCAGGTCACAGGGGACCCATTTACACATATGCTGGAATATCTATGGCATATCTTAAAATATAGAGTTCCATAAAATCTGTGATCTCATCGATCACATCGGAATTCATGGCTATTGTCCCTTCAAGATTAGGGACTCTACAGACTAGGTCATACAAATCCGTACGACCATTGTAGTCTGTAGTTTCCAAAAACTCCATGAATAAATCTCGAGGAGATTTCATGGGAGTGGAAGTGCTAGCAGCCATTGCTTGCGCGCGAGATTTCTAGAGGCTTGCAGTCTGTGCTTTCTAGCTCTTTGAGAGTGCAAATGTGAGAAATGAGCACATAGAGCCATTTTTATAGCAGTTTCAAGTTTTTCAATTGACTGGGCCCACTTTTAAAAGTATAGAATAAAGAAGTGCAATTTCACAAAATGAGTTTCGGATGACAAAATAATGCACAGAAAAAAAAATGAGCAACCACATTTCAAAGTAGTGACCAAAATTTTTGACATTCCAAAAGTTTTGAAATTATCATTGCAGAGAATAAGGTATATACAATATCTAACATGAATCAATTGTCCTACTTTTTACAAGGTTCTTGAAAGTGAAAAAACCATGAGATACAATGACTAGGGCCCAAGAAGTGACATTATCAGGTTGCAAAAGAACTATGCAATGAGAGCTCTGTTCCATCTTTGCTCCAATCTACAGGGACTTTCATTTTGTATTCCATTCTTCTGCCCACCTGTAATCAATTTGCAACAAATTGAAGTCATTAAAGTAAAATAAACAATAACAAAAAGATTACTTTAACAAAAACATGAAACATTTCTCACCTTATGTACTTGAATTTTGAAGATGGATTGAGTTAGTCCTTCAAACCCCATAATCATCAAGTGTTCTCTCAGATTAGCCAAGGTCCAATGATTATTCACTAAAATAGTTTCTGTTTCATTGTTGGGCAATCTAAGCTTTATTTCAAATGAATGCAAAGATCCCTCTGAACTTTGAAATCGTATCCATTTGCCAAGTTTGCACATCCAACGATCATAGTAGAATGTGATGTATAATGAAGTACGTTGTTTCAAATATCGAAATGCTATACCTGTTCCACCTATTTTACAGAGATATTTATCACCTTTTGCAATTCCTTCCATCAAACCCCAATTTTCACCAAGAAGACTTTCGACTTGATCATATGTGAAATCTTTACACATGAACATGGTGGAAGTCTCTTGGAATGAGAATCCTTGGAATAAATATACAAAACAATGAATGGGAAAAGACCAGTGCAAACCTACAAACCTAGACACTTTTGTGAATTTCAAAGAGTTATGTATATCCATTACCATCTTTTGCTTCAAAGATGATATGGACCATATATCAGGTTTTGGCCACTCCAAGCTAAGAAGAGAATGTACTTCAATTCTCTCTAACCTTCCAAAACCATTCATTGTAGAGGGTACAACATATCTATGTGTGTAAAAGAAAAATCTATCATGGTAAAGTTGAGCAAGAGATATATTTGGAAAGACTAGTGCATCAACATCTGCATGCAATGCCTGGAAAGTACCTGTAAGACTATGAAGTGGTTGCTCTTCCACCAAAGTAGAAGGAAATACATCTGAAACAAACAAAAACATATCTAAATAGTTCAGAAATATATCCGACACAAGAAAACATAAAATATTGTAGAGTAATACTTACAGTTCACAGGATATCTCATACTACTAGAGTTTTCAAGTTTCATAGTTGCCATTGTAAAAACATGTTGTACAATAGCAACCATCCCATTGTCTCTATGCTTCTTGAAGCCAAGTAACTTTCCCTTCCAATGAAGATCTAAGTTTCCACGATCTCTAACTCGATGAGGCCCAATTCTAGAGGGTTGCATGTACACCCATGCACCTTTGGAGTACTCATGTTGTTGAGCCCTAGCAGGTTGAAACCAGCAAAGTCAAGACAAGAGGTATTGCAAAGAAGTATTTTGGATAATTCCCTTAAGGTCAAAGGGTGTTCAAAGTAATCGGGAAGGTTCAGGTGAATCCCCCCTTGTGCAAAATTAAAAGGAAGTGAGAAATTGTGTGAAGCGGCAATGGTACGCACAGGTGAAAGTATGGGCCCCATTAAAATTTTGATTCTTTATCTAAAGTTACTACAATACAAAACAGTTAGTAGTTGGCTGTCATGGGAGAGGACAATCTTGGGACAAGGGAAGGCAAAGAGTCCAGTGCAGTTAGGCGCGTACGGGATTAACACACTTCAAGAGAGAAGCAAAGGCTATTCCAAAGGAGGAGGCAAAGAGGAGTTCGGGGGCAAGCAAGAAGAGAAAGTGAAGAATAGAGAGCTTCAAAGGAGAGGCAAGAAGGAGAATTGAAGAGTCACCAGTGTGCGAGAGCACTGAGAAGCAGAAGTGAAGAGTGCAAGAATTGAAAAGAGAAAGGTATGCAGAGAAGGCGAAGTTAGATTCCAAGAGTCTCAAGGTCTGTGTGTGTGCCGCGAAGGTATCCATTCCTCAGCTTGGTGGAAGCTTGGTGCAAGGTGTGCACAAGAGAAGCGTGAAGCAAGTGAAGGACTGGTGCAGAAGAGGCCGCTGCCAGAAGACTTGAGATAGTTGGTCTTTTGTAACTCTCTGTAGTTGTATTTAGTTATTGACTTGGATTGTATTTAGTCATTGTAATTTTTCAATATAATCAACCTTCCAGATTCCCATTGCGTACTCCTTTGTAGAGGTTTTCAAGGTTATTCCACTTTCATTATCTTCTTTTTCTCCTACAAACCCTCAAACTCCTTCTTGTCCAAGAAACCCCCAACAAATTTGGCACGCACGGTGGGACATCCAAGGAGATTTGAGCTTAGGAGAAGGTCAATTGCAATTGGAGAACAATACTCCGGTGTCAACATTAACGCTCCAGTGGACTACTAAGAGGTACATACTTATATCAAGTGTCTCATATTAAGTAGATTATGACCAGCTCATGACCGCAACCCGGTCACAAACCTTGAGGGTCAAGTGCAAGCAGACAAGAAGAAAGGCGGTCAGAGGATCATCGAGTCCACTTTCATCAACTTCATCTGTAGGAAGCATGGCAGGACAGGTAGACCTAGAAACCTTACTCTCCAGATTAAACATAAAATTTCCCTCCTTCAGAGGTTTAGCCCATGAGGATCCAGATGAGCACATTCGAAGATTTCTTGCATTATGCAAGACTAGAGGTCTAATGGGTAGGGAAGATGCTTTCTTGATACTCTTCCCTGCCACATTGGAAGGTCTGGCAGACAAGTGGTTTAGCCAGTTTGCTGAAAATCACTTTACCTCTTGGGATTTGATGAAAGAGGCCTTTAAAAATCAGTTTCAGCATGGCAACACGACAGAGATCATTATAGAAGAATTAGAAAACTTGAAATTGGGTCCAGGAGAAAAGTTCCCAGAATTTGTGACCAGGGCCAAAGCACTAATGGCTAAACTACCGGATCCACCACACGACTTCTTTGTCAAGAAGTGGTTAGCCAAACCCCTACCTGTGGTCACCCAATGCAAAGTAAAAGAGTTAGTGCTACCTACGGCCCCTGTTGAGGAATTCATCAATACGGCCACACGCTTGGAGCAGATGAGGCACCAATATGGTGCAATTTCTTCCCAACCAACCTATGGTACAGAACTGGAGGACCCAGTGGTCCAGTTAAGAAGGGAGCTGGAGGGCTTGAAAAGGAATAAGCCCTTCACAGAAGAGGAGACTGCTGTAGCTCAGCTGAGAAGAGAGATTGAAGTACTCAAGCTCCAAAAGGAAGAAGAGGCCCAAGCAGAAGAATTAGCTCAGCTGAGACAAGAATTGCAGGAACTCAAAGGAGGCGGCATTAAGAATGGACTCTGGTGCTCCATGTGTAGCAAGCAAGGGCACATAGTAAGTGAATGTCCCCTGCTAAATGTGACTTGTCAATTATGTAGGAAAATTGGGCATGAGGCCCATGAATGCCAAGTAAGGGGAATGCCTACAACGACCTACTGGACACAAGGAGGACTTTTGCCACCAGCAAATGTGATGGCAGCCACAGCGAATCCAGGTAACAACTATAATCCTAGACCGAGAAATAACTTTGCAAATGGGCCTAGAAGGCCAATAATTTGCTTCAGATGTGGAGAATGCGGGCACTACCAATCTAGGTGCACTCTCCCAGAAAATGCACCTCCTTGCAGGAACTGTCCACAAGCCAGGGACCATTATACAAACTGTTGTCCTAAGAATCAAGCTTCTACTTCCGGACCCCATCTCCAAATGATTTCTGTATACAAGGAGGAAACATTATCTCAGGTCAATGAGCCCTCACCGTCTACCAGGGTGGTACAATTAGAAGAACTTGAATCCTTTACAGTGCAGACAAGAAGCAAGGGGAAAGCTCAAGTGGACGTAAGTCAAGAATCAAGGACTGGGGGATTCAACAAAGACAAAATTGTAGTTGAAGACAAAGCAACCACAGGTGCAGACCCAAAACAAAAGGAAAACCTCATAGGCACCAGCGATGTCATTGGGCATGCATTCATCAGAGCTCAGGAAGAGTTGAATAAGGCAAATGGAGCCCATTCAATTAAAGAGTCAGAAGCTTCTAAACTACTCAAGTCTATGAAGAAAGAGGTTAGTATTTTTGATCTAATAAAGATGGATGGAAAATTCAGATCAGAGTTATTGCAGATAATTGATGAGGCTTCTACTACAAGTTTAGTGGCCAGGACTGCTGCTGTTCTACATAAAGGAATAATTGTAGGGGAAGCACCCCTTACGGATTATAAAAGTCCTCGACTGACAGTATCTATAAAAGGTCTTCAATTTCAGGGAGTTATTGTGGATCGTGGTTCGGGCATTAACTTGATGCCTGAACATACAATGAAAAAAATTGGACTCCTCCCTTCCAGACCGGCAAATTTCACCGTTACCCTGGCGGACCAGAGCAAAGTAAGGCCGGTGGGAGTGATTCCGAAAGTCCCACTTGAGGTACAAGGCAATGTGTTCATACTGGATTTTGTTGTTTTAAGATTGCCCCAGATTGAAGGAGGATTTCCCCTCTTAATTTGGCGACCATGGTTGAGACACGCAAGTGTCATCCATGATTGGGGCAAGGACACTATGTGGGTACAAAAGAAAGGGCAAGAGCTCACACAGCTTTACTTGGAAGAAGGCCCGGATGACCAAGGAAACACTAGCATGATGCAAAAGGTTGGCATTTGCATGGAACCAGAACCAGAAGATCAACCCCAGATAGATTTTGAGGAAGAAGAGGATATTCTAAAGTGGCTACATGCAGGCAACTCTTCTCCTTGTTTTGGAATTTTTATCAATAATTCATACACAATTGAAGATTCTGATGAAGGAGACACAAAAGTCCAAGCTGATGGATTGGGAGAGCCTATCACGAACCACAGAAGGGGCAGAAAGACACCCCTCAATGACACCTCAGAGGAGGATATCAAATCTATAAATAAGGCAGAGGCCAAGGCCAAAGGCAAGGTAACGGACTCTAGTGAAGAATACTCTTTTCCTATTCAAGAAATACCTGCAGGATGGAAGCAGGAAAAAGAAGAACACATTGAAATTCAAGAGACACCGGCTTATGAAGCAATGCACAGAAGACTAGTAGAAGAAGACAAGGAAGAAACAGAGCACAAAGGAAGTATGGTAGAGAGAGATCCTATCAAAGAAATACGTTTAGATATTCAAGATAATAATCTACCAGTTTTGGTGGCCACCTGGTTGTGGCACCACCCAGGGCTCCTAGAAAAGGTCAGAACATTCTTGAACAACTACGCAGATGTTTTTGCATGGCATTATAAGGATGTAGAAGGAGTACCACCAAGTTATGGAGAACACAGAATTCCTTTGATAGAGGGAGCAAAGCCAGTAAGAGGGAAAAGTTATAGGTTGAATCCCAAATATGCTGAAGCTGTCTATTCCGAAATTAAGAAAATGGAAGATGCAGGCATTATCATTCCTGTGGAGCATTCGGAGTGGCTATCCCCCATGGTGATAGTGCCAAAGAAAAACACTAACAAGATCAGAATTTGTGTGGATTTTAGAGCATTAAATAAGGTCACAATTCTAGACGGATTTCCAATGCCACTTGCTGAGCAGATCGTAGAAGAAGTAGCTCGTCATTCCATTTATAGTTTCATGGATGGATTCAGTGGATACAATCAGATATCCATTCACCCTGGGGATCGAGAGAAGACAACATTCATTACTCCTTGGGGAACTTATGTGTATCTGAAGATGCCCTTTGGGTTAAGAAATGCTCCAGCTACCTTCAATCAAACCGTTAATCTCATTTTTGGACCATTGCTACTAGAGTCATTAAGAATCTTCATGGATGACTTCTCAACTTTTTCAGGTACTCTTAAAGAAACCCCATTGGACTGTTTAGAGAAGCATCTGCTTCAGTTAAAACAAGTCTTTGAGAGGTGTAGAGAAACAAAGCTGAAACTGAATCCAAACAAATGCCATTTTTTGGTGACCGAAGGTACCTTGTTAGGGCATGTAGTATCTTCTAAAGGTATGGCACCTGATCCAGATAAAATCATTTCTATATTGAAATTACCCAGGCCTAAATCTGCAAAGGAGATTCAAGGTTTTCTAGGACATACAGGATACCACCGCAGATTTATTAAAATGTATGTAGATATAGCCAGACCTTTGACCAGGCTCACAGGCAAAGAGGTTCCTTTTAAATGGGATCAAGAAGAGGAAAAGGCATATCAGACACTCCGAGCAAGGTTGGTGTCTGCTCCCATTTTGATCACACCTGAGTGGTCAAAAGTGTTTCATTTACATGTGGATGCCAGTGCATATGCAGTAGGGGTAGTTCTAACACAACCTAGTGAAGAATTTAAGATGGATAGGCCAATTCAATATGCCAGCCGGATTTTAACTAAGGCTGAAAGGAATTACAGCACCACAGAAAGAGAAGCCCTAGCCATGGTTTTTGCGGTCCAAAAATTCCGGCATTAATTATTGGGAGTAAAATTTATTATTATAACTGATCACCAACCCCTGAAGTACTTACTCAATAAACCACAAGCCACTGGTAGAATATGGAGGTGGTTATTGCTATTCCAGGAGTTTGATTTCTCGGTAATTCATAAACCAGGTAGAGAGAATGTTATGGCAGACCACATGTCCAGAATAAGTATGATAGATCAACCAAGTGGAATCAATGATGACTTTCCTGATGCTCATCTGTTTGCTGTACAAGCTTAAGGATGGTATGATGGTATTAAGCAGTTTATTAAAACTGGGTTGTATCCTGAAAAGGCTAGTGCTGTTCAAAGGAAAAGACTACTAATTAAGAGTAGACCATATACCTTAATTGATGAGAAATTATATAGACAAGGCAAGGATGACAAGATGAGGAAATGCTTGGAGGAAGATGAAGTGAGAGAAGTACTGCACTCTGCACATGAAGCAACAGGTGGTGGGCACCTTCCAGGGCATATCATGAGCCAAAGGATACTGGATGCTGGTCTATGGTGGCCTACACTATTTAAAGATGCAGATGATTGGAGAAGAACATGTGATGTGTGCCAGAGGTGTGGCCCTAAGCCCACCAAGCAAAGGCATAATCCTTTAATGATTTCCACTTCTTGGAAACCTTTTGAGAAGTGGGGATTAGACTTCATCGGACCTATATACCCTCTGGCGGTTCCTAAAAGAGAAAAGTACTTACTGATAGCCACCGACTATGCGACAAAGTGGGCTGAAGCTATTGCATCCATTGACTGCACCGCACAAACAATGGCTGAATTCTTGTATAGTAACATCATTTGCAGGTTTGGGTGTCCGCTTGAAATCTGTACCGATCAGGGTACTCATTTTGTCAACAAAATTCTACAGGAAATTTTCGACAAATATCATATTTTACATAGGACTTCGTGTGCATACTACCCACGAGCTAATGGACAAGCCGAATCAACCAACAAGGTATTAATTTCAATGCTACGAAAAGAATGCCTGTTACAGCCTACTTCTTGGGGACAGGCTTATCTGGGCACATTATAGGCATACGGATTAGCCTATAAAGAGACCGGGTATTCTCCATTTCAACTAGTTTATGGCGTTGTTCCCATTGAACCATTTGAGTTCATCAAAGGCTCTATCCGAACAAGGGAAGTTGAGAAAAATGGGATAGAAGTTCCAGCCCGACTAACTGCTTTGCATCAACTGGAAGAATCCAGGATCTTAGCCTCCAAACAGTTAGAGAAGATTCAATTACAAAGAAAGGAGACTCATGATAGAAATTTATGGCACAATAACTTGAAGCATGGTGATTTAGCTTTGCTACATAGACCACATATTTCTTCTCAAACCAAAGGAAAATGGATACCCCACTGGGAGGGTCCTTTTCGAATTCTGAAGATGTTGCAATGGGGTGCTGTGCAATTAGAAACACTCGATGGATCTACCCTACCGCTAGTAAATATTTCCTGACTCAAAGCCTATCATCAAAAGTTCTAACATTCCACTCCATAGTTCTTAGCTCATTTTGCTTTTCTATTTTGTTTTTCTATTGTAATTCTTGCTCATATATGCTCTAAAATATTAAAATGATGCTCTCCATAAAATTTTGGCACAAAAATTTGTAGGGCTCTTAGTTCTTCTAACTCACTTTTAAGGCTAGTCTCTCCTTTGTTCTCTCTCGGATGGATGAAATTAAATCTGGCTTCTCCTCTCTTTAGAACAATCTTTTAGGCTAAACCACTCATTGCTGTGAGGTGAGCCCTTCACCCTCCTTGCTATATAATGGGAAATTTCATTCATTCCATTTCCTCTCCGTCGTCGCCATACCCTCAAAGTCGCCATACCCTCAAAGTCTGAAGCAGTGCTCCCAGAGCGACTGTAGATGTGCAGCCTATCTCCGGACCAAGAAATGCGACAAGGATAGAAGCGCTCGACGAAAGCGCACCCGTTGCCTCCCAGCAAAACCGATCCATCGTCAACGTCATGACGCAGCTTCTCTCACCACCCCTTCCCCCCTCCATACCCCCACCCCCCCTTCATCACTCTCATCACTTCAGCAGCCCCCCTCCATCCCCCCCTCCCTCCCCCCGCAACCCCCCCTCCCTACCCCCCCCTCTCTCCATCCCCCCCCCCTCCATTTTCTCCCCCCCCCTTCATCCCCCACCCCCTCCATCGTCCCCCGCGGCCCCCATCTCCCCCCCCTCCATCATCCTCGCGGCCCCCCTTCCCCTCCCCCCCCCTCCATCCCCCCGCAGCCCCCCCTCCATCCCCCCCCCCCTCGCGGCCCCCCTCCCCCTCCTCCCCCCCCCCTCCATCCCCCCGCAGCCCCACCTCCATCCCCCCCTGCCCACCCACCCACCCCCCCCCTCGGCAGTCCCCCCTCCATCCCCCACCCCTCGCGGCCCCCCTCCCCCTCCCCCCCCTCCATCCCGTCCCCCGCCCACCCACCCACCCCCCCGCAGCCCCCCTCCACCCCCCCGCCCACCCACCCACCCCCCACCCACCACCCCGCAGTCCGCCCCCCTCCATCCCCCCGCAGCCCCCCTCCCTCCCCCCCCCCCCCGCCCACCCCACCACCCCCCCAGCCCCCCCTCCATCCCCCCCCTTGCGGCCCCCCTCCCCCTCCCCCCCCTCCATCCCCCCGCAGCCCCCCCTCCATCCCCACCCCCGCCCACCCACCCACCCCTCCGCCCACCCCCCCCGCAGCCCCCCCTCCATCCCCCCCCCTCGCGGTCCCCCTCCCCCTCCCCCCCCTTCCCCCCGCAGCCCCCCCTCCATCCCCCCCCCTCGCGGCCCCCCTCCCCCCACTCCTCCCCCCGCAGCCCTCCCTCCATCCCCCCCCCACCCACCAACCCCCCCGCCCACCCACCCCCCGCCCACCCCCCGCAGCCCCCCTCCATCACCCCCCCTCGCGGTCCCCCTACCCCCCTCCTTCCCCCCTTCCCCCCCCTCCATCCCCCCCCTCGCGGCCCCCCTCCCCCCCGCAGTCCCCCCCGCAGCCCCCCCTCCATCCCCCCCGCCCACCCAACCACCCCCCCGCAGCCCCCCCTCCATCCCCCCCCCCCCTCGCGGCCCCCTCCCCCTCCCCCCCCTCCATCCCCCCGTAGCCCCCCCTCCATCCCCCCCCGCCCACCCACCCACCCCCCGCCCACCCCCCGCAGCCCCCCCTCCATCCCCCCTCGCGGTCCCCCTCCCCCTCCCCCCCCCTCGCGGCCCCCCTCCCCCCCCTCCATACCCCCGCACACCCTCCCCCCCCCCTCCATACCCCGCAGCCCCCCCTCCATCCCCCCCCGCCCACCCACCCACCCCCCCCCAGCCCCCCCTCCATCCCCCCCTCCCCCCCCTCCATCCCCCCGCAGCCCCCCTCCATCCCCCCCGCCCACCCACCCACCCCCTAGCCCCCCCTCCATCCCCCCCTCGCGGTCCCCTTCCCCCTCCCCCCCCCCTCCTTCCCCCCACAGCCCCCTCTCCATCCCCCCCCCCCCCACCCACCCCCCAGCCCCCCCTCCATCCCCCCCCTCGCGGCCCCCCTCCCCCTCCCCCCCCCTCCCCTAGCCCCCCCCCTCCATCCCCCCCGCCCACCCACCCACCCCCCCGTCCACCCACCCACCCCCCGCCTGCACCCCACCCACAACCCCGGGGCAGATTCATCGGAAAACCCGCATCTCCGCGGGGCATTTTTTTTAAATGATCCTGATAGAAATCTGAATTATGCAGGCGTTGGCTTCAGCAGAGCCGGAGGAAGTGAAGTTTACACGTTCTGGAATTTTCTGGTTTTCCGCCGATCTCTATGGCTGATCCCACCGCAACGGACGATATCTCAGAACTCACTCCTTCGGCACTGCATACAACCAATCCGAATTACCATCCTCTTGTGTCTGCTCCACCCACCACCGGCACCCACTCTCAGCTCCCTTTGTTGCCCGTGTCCACTGCCCTCCACCATGATGCATCGCCTTCCTCCCATCCTCCGGCCATCCTACATTTTCCCACTTATTCAGTTCCCTCGGATTCCACGGATATCTATTCTCCACCTTCGCTTCCTCGCCATCCTTCTCCTTCTACTTCCACCTCTCATCGCTCGCTACCAAATTCACCCTCAGGAGATTATATGCGCATCTTTTCTCCACCTGATTTAGATATGCAGATTCGTATTCATTTCTCTGTCGACCATCTTCAACAGGCGGGTCTATGGAACTTGGCCAACATTTTCTTGAATGATCCCTCCAATTACTGTGACGTCTATGAAGCTCTCCGCCTCTTTCTTAACTTTTGCACAGGCCCTCTCTCCATCTCCGCTCTTGCCGCCAGCCTCGGCTCTTGCCCCGCCGAATTCCGTTCTCCTCCGTACTATTCGGGATTATCAACCTCTGCCACAATTGCCTTTTGTCGCGAACACTTCGATACTAATGCCCGCTTTTCCATCCGCATGAGATCCATACTCAATGCATTCATTTTATTCTTTTTGCTTCGTAGTCCCACATCTTCATTACCATTGGCTGATATTGACATTGCTGATCCGCTTTTTTGCTTCCTACATAGCCGGCCCTATCCGTACGCCGCCCTCATCTATGGTTCCTTATCCTTGCGCTCTCCTCGACTTCGGGAAGCTATCTCTAGAGGTTCTCGCTCATTCTCCATATATTCTGGTCCATTCCTTGCTTGGCTTTACCACCTACCATCGCACTCTGACCCTCATCCCCATCTCCTTCCGTCACAGCCCATCTTACCTTCCCCTTCCAATCCTCCCCCCTCTCCTCCAATCGCCATCGACTCCGCCTCCGTTTCCACCCCGCTATCCGCTCCCCCTGATCGCACTTCTCCCCCTCTACCCTCTTCTCCGCATATAGTTTCTTCCTCTCCTGATATCGCATATATTCCTCCCCCTGCTCCTACTGCGGCACCTGGCCCCTCTTCCATCCCCAATTTCAGGAAGCTCGTTCAAATGCAACTCAACACCCACTACCCAACCTGTACACCACCTCGTCCCCCTCCTTCCGCACCCGCTCCGCCCACTGCCGTTCCATTTCCACGACCCCCTCTGCAGGCATCTCCTCCCCTTCATCATCCCGATCCACCTGTTGCACCCTCCCCTCCCATTGATATCCATTCCGCCCCTTCCTTTTTGCATTTGCTCCGCGATGCCAGTGCCGCTGCTTCTGGCAGTGCTCAGGCCTCCAAAGTGTCCTTGGATTCTGTCTCAGCTGCGGCTTCTATTCATCAACAATACATTAATACCATCGACAACATCAATCGCTTAGCTCACTCTCAATGGCAATCCCTTCATGAATCAGCCCGCTTACTCCAAGAAGAGCGCGACAAATACCGGGATATGGCCGAATCCGCCTTACAGAAATTATCCGATCTTCAACATCGCTCTTCTTTAGGGTTATGTGATAATGCTGCGTGCAGGCGAATCAAACGCGAACGGGACCACCTTCGGCAGTGCCTTAGTTCTCTCCAGCATATGATTGAGCAGGCTTCTGCTCCACTGCCCTCATCTCCACAACCATCAGATGCAGGCCTCCATCCACCCTCTCAATAATTTCAAGACCAACTTCTCCATCCCTTGCTATTGGCTTCGGGTTCTCTTATAGATGTGCAATAATCTCTCATCCTTCTGCATTTGTCTTATCAGGGTTCAATAAATTTTGTAGCGGGATTATCCGGGATCAATAAAATTTAGTAGCGGGTCATTCGAGTTTTCTTCCTTAATCAATAAAGTCACTCCTTATCTATTTTCATGCCTTCGTTCCCTCTATGTTCTTCTGCTATTCCACTCTGTCTCAAGTCGATGTTCCCCTCTGTGTCGTGTATCATGTCTGTTGTCTCTCCGGGTCGGAGAGTACGTTAGGTGGTGGGCATCTGTTGAGCCCTAGCAGGTTGAAACCAGCAAAGTCAAGACAAGAGGTATTGCAGAGAAGTATTTTGGATAATTCCCTTAAGGTCAAAGGGTGTTCAAAGTAATCGGGAAGGTTCAGGTGAATCCCCCCTTGTGCAAAATTAAAAGGAAGTGAGAAGTTGTGTGAAGCGGCAATGGTACGCACAGGTGAAAGTATGGGCCCCATTAAAATTTTGATTCTTTATCTAAAGTTACTACAATAAAAAACAGTTAGTAGTTGGCTGTCGTGGGAGAGGACAATCTTGGGACAAGGGAAGGCAAAGAGTCTAGTGCAGTTAGGCGCGTACGGGATTAACACACTTCAAGAGAGAAGCAAAGGCTATTCAAAAGGAGGAGGCAAAAAGGAGTTCGGGGGCAAGCAAGAAGAGAAAGTGAAGAATAGAGAGCTTCAAAGGAGAGGCAAGAAGGAGAATTGAAGAGTCAGCAGTGTGCGACAACACTGAGAAGCAGAAGTGAAGAGTGCAAGAAGTGAAAAGAGAAAGGTATGCAGAGAAGGTGAAGTTAGATTCCAAGAGTCTCAAGGTCTGTGTGTGTGCCGCGAAGGTATCCATTCCTCAGCTTGGTGGAAGCTTGGTGCAAGGTGTGCACAAGAGAAGCGTGAAGCAAGTGAAGGACTGGTGCAGAAGAGGCCGCTGCCAGAAGACTTGAGATAGTTGGTCTTTTGTAACTCTCTGTAGTTGTATTTAGTTATTGACTTGGATTGTATTTAGTCATTGTAATTGTTCAATATAATCAACCTTCCAGATTCCCATTGCGTACTCCTCTGCAGAGGTTTTGAAGGTTATTCCACTTTCATTATCTTCTTTTTCTCCTACAAACCCTCAAACTCCTTCTTGTCCAAGAAACCCCCAACACATGTGATAGCCACTGCCCATCTGTGGCTTTGATATTGTGACATCTTAATGTGAGGATTTCATCTTTTGGTCGCCTAGAAGCTTTAGATGTTGCCATTGAAGCTAAAGGTCTTCAAGCTACAACAGTAATTCGAGATAGGAGATGCAGGTAGGTTGGAGTGTAGAAACAGGAGCTTCAATGGAAGATGACTTTTTGGGACCTGGGTATGAAAATGTGAGGTTTAGGAGGGAAATAACTCTTTTTTGAGTATTTTTGAAAAAACTCATTTTTTCCAGCTCAAAACATGCACGGATTTTGAATTTGGGGTCAAAAAGAGTACTTTTGACCCTAAAAAGGAATGGGGGGTCCATTTTCAGGTGTTATGATGAGTTTTCTAACTTTTCAGAAATTTTGAATTTTTGGGCCCAACTGAGTTACGAGATTCATTCTCTCTCTAGAGGCAGCTTATTAAATAAGGGAGAAATATGTCCCCTCTCCACCCTTCAGCTTAGTATTTTATAGGGCATAGACTGTGGCCACCACCCTCTTCTGATTGGTCCATCACTAATCACTCCTTAATCTAAAAGGCCCATTCAGGGTTCATTTTTTCCCCTACTGTATGTTTGGTCGCCCCACTGTCAAAGTACCAAACATCTGAATCTACTGCAGACATGCACTCATCATGAGAAGATAAGTCAAAACTGTAGACAGTAGTAAACGCCCATTCTTCTTCCTACACAAGATTTGCAGACTCTGTTTTTGGTGTAGAGGCCTCTGCAACAACCATTCAAGCCTCTTTCTTCTTTGCCTCTTTAGCAGCCAGTTTTGGACAGTTCTTTATCATATGATCATTGCCTTTACAGTACTTACAAAACAATTTCTGCTTTTCTGATTTTTTCTCATCTTTGTCTTGGTTCTTTGAATGTGCAGCATTTGCAGATTTCTGCTTACTAGTAGAAGAGCTCCATTTTCCTTTGCCCTTCTGACTAGCCAGGAAAGCTTGATCTGCAACTCGCATAATGGACCTGTTCTGCCTGGACTGATCTTCCTTCAACAGAACAGAGACTAACTCCTCAAATGATAAGGCATTCGGATTGCCTTTCATCATCAACCGAAGAGTGGAAGCAAAACTCTGATATGAGTCAGGAAGACCATTCAGTACGGTCTGCACAAGTGAGCTATCTGGTATAACCTCATCAGCAGAAATCAACTATTCCTTCAAATCTTTGATCTTTGTTAGGAAACTGTCCATAGAATCACCCTCATTCATGTGCTCACTCTCCAACTGTTTTCGGAGATAAGCAACACGAGCCTCATTCCTAGCTTGGTACAATGTGGTAAGTGTATCCCAAGCATCCCTAGCTGTTCTGCAAGAGCATATGTGAGGAATAATGGCACGTTTGACAGACAAAGCTATCAATGCATATGCCTGGGCATCTCTGCCATCCCAACAAATCTGCTCTACAGTAGGTGCAACAGAAACAACAGCACGAACAGGAATCTGCACAATATCATCTTCGACACCATCTTCATCAGCTCCAGCACCTCCAACACCTGTATTGTAGTACCTGTAGTCGCAGGTGTAACAAGACGTCTTTCAAAACCCTACAGAATGTTCCACAATCCTTTTGCAACCAATACATGTCGCATCATATAAGCCCATAATGGGTAGTTGGTACCATCCAACTTATCCTCAACAACCAACATACAGAATACATCACTACTTTCAGCCATGGCCAGTGACTAAAATACCTTGATGCAGAAAATTGATTGTATCTCAAAACGTTGAACGGAACTGCCCAGACGAGTTCTGCTAGACTTGTAGGAGACTTCGAGACGCTTAAACTGGCGAATAGAAACTGGTATATACCTTTGGCACAAAAGGACGAAATAGCCTGCACAAGCGCTGCGATAGTGCGTTCGGATCTGAGACTGCAACTCTGAGACTACAAATGGAGGAGTGTCGACGGTGCCCTAGATGAAGCGATGACCTGCTCTGATACCAATTGTTGGAGTTAGACGTCTGCGGAAGCACGCGAACAACACAAGGAAGAAGAAGAAGCTTGGATCACAACACACAAGACTGAATGTATTACTAGAGAATGTACAAAGATAAGTATCCCATTAGGGCAATAGGCGTATATACAAGCCGGGGGAAAAAAACCTCCTAAAGAGGGAAAAAAGTGCCCCGGCGGTCCTAGAGTGTTCACACACATCACTACCTAAATATATCAACAATCATCAGCAGCAATATCATGATCATCCTGATCTTCCTCATCCTCATTGTCATGATCACCCTGTGACGATCGAGATCGTCCCTCCTGTGTCTGTCTTTCCACCTCATCCATATTTGTCTCTCCATAATACTCTTGTATTACATATAACAAACGTAAATAAATAAAACAATTAAACCATTCATAAAAATAAAATAATTATTTAAAATTTAAAAATACTCACAAATGCATCAGGATGATCTTGCATATACTCGCTCAAACGCCGATATCCAAAATGTGTAGCATATTCAATCTCATGTTTCGTAGGATATTGGCCATAATCCTTCCACTACATTGAAACAAATAAAAAAGATAAGTTGCTTGCATTTTAACAAAAATAAAAAATATAGTCACAATAACACATATACTTACAAATGTAGCTACAAAACCATTATGGCGCATTTGGCCTAGGTGCGATGTGTGGCCCGACTCCACTCTCTTCTTTGCAACAGCCTGTTTATTCAGGAAAAAAAATACATAAATTAAATATAAAAAATTACTAAAATATATAAAAATTATAAGTATAAACTACTAATTTGTGTACTTTCTGCTGAGAAAATGACTCCTAAAGACGTAGCTGTCTACGAAAAAACTGCCACCTCTCAGGTGTTATGTTAGCTCGCCTCTTATTTTTTTTCCACCATACAACATCTCTTGTTAATTTAATCTTAAGCAGAAAAGAAATCAGAATACATACACATATATACACACACATACACATACACATACCCACATACACATATACATGCAAACATATACACATACATATATGTATACATATACACATATACATACATATAACATAAACACACATATACATATCCACATATATACGTACACACAGATGCATGCATATACACTCATTCATACAAAATACATGTGTTTATCCCACAATAATGTGTAGTTCTGTATATGTGAATATTTGTTTATGTGTAAATGTGTATATGTGAATATGTGTATGTGTAAATATGTATATGTGAAATTTTTGTGTATGTCGATAATCAGATTATTAATAACAAATACCATTATTTATAGATTATGATCAATCAAATGGAACTCAACCACCGTCTCCTCATCGTGCAACGACTGTATAGTGTAAGTATATCAAACATTTAATTTTAAATATATTTGATGGATACATGACTTATATTTTTTTTTTGTTTCTTATTATATGTAGATTCTGATCAATTAGAGGGTACTCCACCACCTCCTACCCATGCAACGACTTCACATGTTTCGTCCGATAGGAACTATGATGAATTTTACTATGAAGAGCATATTATATGTTGGTGTAACTATTGTTATGGCATGTATCGAAGACCACGATTGGAATGTATAGAACATGAGGCAGAGTATGGTACTTTTGAGCGTGCACCATCACTTGGTCAACGTGATAATGCTTGGGTATGTATTTTCTATATATATTAATGTCATTATTTTATTTAAAACAATATATAAAATCAAGTTATTGTTGATATACAGGAACACTTGCTCCATGATGATGATGATGATAATTTTTCTCCTAATGTTAATGTACCTCATACACATCATGGACTTGCTGTTCATCAATTACAAGCAGAGGTTTCTAGAAATCCTCTACCTTCTGGTTTAAAGAATGAAATGGCTGGAGATTATCCATTGCCAGCTCATGATCGTTCTTTAGTACAAACATATGATAGAAGAAGATATGGAGGATGGAATAGAGGACCACTTCCTTTAGATGAAGAGGTTTTCAACTTTTGGGATAATCGCTATATGATTACTCCATCCACTATTACTAATGCTGGTCGTGGTCTCTTTATTGTAGAGTATTTGTATGTGCCTCCGAACTCTGAAGTCACTCTTATGTCATTTTGTGGTCCTATATATGGATGGGGAGATTGGCATCGACTTTCAGGTTATGTTCAAAGCATGAGTACTTATGGAATATGCTTGAATGCAGCATCCCTTACTAGTAGAAGGATTTTACATGCAGAAAATGAAAGATTATATATTGATGGAAGATCTTACACACATGGAAATATAGCAGGTTTAATAAATAGTAGTCGAGTTTTACATAATAGTTCAAGGACTAATTGCATATTTGAGGAGCATGAAAATAGTCATGAATCACCATACATGAGTAGAGATGTATCAAGATACATAGTTGTCAATGCTATTACTACATTACATGCCAGTGATGAACTATTAGTGAATTATGGATGGCGTAGACCTCCAAGAGCACCTTTTAGCTAGAGAGAATACAAATTTTCTATCCGTATTTAATACGTTATATAATTAATTTTATATTTAAAGTTTACTTTTTATTCATTTATGGAATACTAATGAATTTTATTCATATGTGTAGATTCCAACATATGATGTTGATGATATTCCTCCACAGCATTCACAATTACCAATAAGACCTCATTTATCAGAAGCTTCCATGAGGAGGCTATGCAAAACTAATCCTGTGCAATATGAAAAGTTGAAAGATCTATATTCAAAAGACGATAAGGTACAAGATTTGTGTGACGATGATGAAGATGATGGCATGGCAGATTTTATTGAGGATCGGTATCAAAATGACAGTGAGAGCATTGATATTTCTAAAAATGAGAAATATCTTCGAGAGAAATGTCTAAAGCATGTATATGAAGGAAGTCGTTTGACACGACTAAGTGTGAGCTTACTTATTCTCAACCTTCAAAATCATTTTGGATGGAGTAATCTATCTGTTTCGACACTATTAAGGTATAATTTTCAATTTTATATCTATTTATATATATATGCATAAATATATATATATATATATATATAAATACATGCAGGTTTTTATTCTTACTTTAGATAAGGTAGGAACAAGAACTTGAATTGAATGGACACTTTTTGTCCATGCACTACAAGAAATACGGGCGTATAGCCACGGCTAAGGCGACAGAATTTCATCGCGATAAAATTGCAACTTGCATCATAATTAGCGTCGCGTGCCGACTGTCAATTAAACGACGCAGAAAACGATGGTATTTGCGATTTGTGACGCGACGGAATTGCGACGTTCCCATAATACATCGCTAAAACAATGCAATTTAAAAGTGTCGCATAGGCGACACTTTTTTGCATCGCGTATGCGACGTTACTTGCTGTTGCATAAGCGACGGTAAAATTGTCCCCTAATCGACGACGAATAGCATCGCTTACACAAGGATCTGTTCACGAACAAAAATTAAAACGTTGGAGGCTCTGCAATCGGCATTTTCACGCATCCGATCGAAGAGCTCTCCAACGTTCGCAATTGCACTGCGCTTACGAGCTGAAGCATTGTATATGCAGAATTGTTGTTTTGCCTAAGCTCTCTCTTATTGTCTCCCTCTTTGTTTCTCTCTTTCTACATCTTTCTCTCTTTGAATTCTCTCTCTCTCTCTAGATCTCTCTCTCTCTCTCTCTCTCTTTTCTTTCTCTCTTTATTGCAGGTTATTCAAGAAGCTAACCAAGCAAAAAGTATGGCTAACAATTGTAAGTACAATTTCTATTCTTTGTAGATCATTTGAATTGTGTTATTTTCATTACATAGCATACTCACACTTATTGATATGCACTCATACTTTTATACATGATGAAGATGCACTTTCACACATATACATATATGCACATGCACATACACACACATATATACACATAGATACATGTGCACATACACTTAAACATACACACATATACACATGCATATGCACAAACATTCCTACAACCACATAAAAAGACGTCCATGCATACATTATTATATATATATATATATATATATATATATATATATATATATATATATATATATATATATATATATATATATATATATATATATATATATATATATATATATATATATATACATTAACATATATGCAAATACATGTATATGCACATCCACATACACATGCATATACATATACATATATACATATACATATACATATACATATACATATACATATACACACATATACATATACATGCATATACATGTACACACACATACATATACATGCATATACATATACACACACATACACAAGAACATGCACATACTCATACACACATATACATTTATACATACACATGCACATACATACATATTATAAACACACATACACATGCACATACATACATATACACACACATACATATACTCTTAGGTACACACATATGAATGAATTATATAATTAAAGTATTAAAACACATATACACATGCACACACACATGCATATACGTACATATACACATATACATGCACATACACACACATACACATAGAGTTATACATATACATGCATATACATATACACACGCATACACAAGAACATGCACATATTGATACATACATATACACTTATACATGCACATGCACATACATACATATACACACACATACACATGCACATACATACATATACACACACATACATATACACTTAGTTACACACATATGAATGAATTATATAATTAAAGTATTAAAACACATATACACATGCACACACATGCACATACCTACATATATACATATACATGCACATTACATATACACATAGAGTTATACATATACATGCATATACATATACACATATGTACATACACATGCATATGCACATACTCATACACACATATACACTTATACATGCACATGCACATACATACATATACATACACATGCACATGCACATACATAAATATACACACACATACATAATTAAAGTATTAAAACACATGCCTAATATAAACAATAATAACAATCAATAGAACAAAACTCTTCATTACTTAATACCATACACACAATTCAAAACATAACTGAAATAATATATACATATATACATATATACATATATATATATATATATATATATATATATATATATATATATATATATATATATATATATATATATATATATATATATATATATATATATATATATATATATGTATATCAATGTAAATACATATAATCCAATGTCATAATCAACTAAAATCCTAATCATCATCATCATCATCATCATCATCATCAGCAATATCATGATCATTCTGATCATCCTCATCCTCATCGTCATGATCACCCTGTGACGATCGAGATCGTCCCTCCTGTGTCTGTCTCTCCACCTCATCCATATTTGTCTCTCCTTGATACTCCTGTATTACATATAACAAACATAAATAAATAAAATAATTAAAACACTCACAAAAACAAAATAATTATATAAAATTTAAAAATACTCACAAAGGCATCAGGATGATCTTGCATATAATCGCTCAAACGCCGATATCCAAAATGTGTAGCATTCTTGATCTCCTGTTTCGTAGGATATCGGCCATAATCCTTCTGCTGCAATGAAACAAATAAAAAACATTAGTTGCTTGCATTTTAACTAAAATAAAAAATATAGTCACAATAACACATATACTTACAAACATAGCTACAAAACCATTATGGCCCATTTGGCTTAGGTGCGATGTGTGGCCCGACTCCACTCTCTTCTTTGCAGCAGCCTGTTTATTCAAGAAAAAAATACATAAATTAAATGTAAAAATTTATTAATATAAACTATTAATTTGTGTACTTTTTGCTGAGGAAATGACTCTTGAAGACATAGCTGTCTAGGAAAAAACTGCCACGACTCAGGTGGTATGCTAGCTTGCCTCTTATTTTTTTTTACCATACAATATCTCCTGTTAATTTAATCTCAAACAGAAAAAAAAGTCAGAATACATACACACACATACACATATACATGCAAACATATATGCATGCATATATGTATACATATACACATATACATACATATAACATAAACATACATATACATATCCACATATATACGTACACACACATGCATGCATATATACTCATTCATACAAAATACATGCATTTATCCCACAATAATATGTAGTTGTGTATATGTGAATATGTGTGTATGTGTGAATGTGTGTATGTGTAAATATGTATATGTGAATTTTTTGTTTATGTAGATAATCAAATTATTAATATCAAACATCATTATTTGTAGATTCTGATCAATCGAATGGAACTCCACTACCGTCTCCTCTTCGTGCAATCACTTTATAATATAAGTATATGAAATATTTAATTTTAAATATATTTGATGGATACATAACTTATATTTTTTTTTATGTTTCTTATAATGTGCAGATTTTGATCAATCAGAGGGTACTCCACCACCTCCTACCCATGCAACGACTTCACATGTGTCCTCCAATAGGAATTATGATGAATTTTACTATGAAGAGCATATTATATGTTGGTGTAACTCTTGTTATGGCACATATCGAAGACCACGATTGGAATGTATTGAACATGAGGCAAAGTATGGTACTTTTGAGCGTGCACCATCACCTAGTCAACGTGATAATGCTTGGGTATGTATTTTCTATATATATTAATGTCATTATTTTATTTAAAAACCATAATAAAATCAAATTACTGTTGATATACAGGAATACTTGCTCGATGATGATGATGAGGATGATGATTTTTCTCATAATGTTAATATACCTCATACACATCATGGACTTGCTGTTCATCAATTACAAGCAGAGGTTTCTAGAAATCCTCTACCTCCTAGTTTAGAGAATGAAACGGCTCGAGATTATCCATTGCCAGCTCGTGATCGTTCTTTAATACAAACATATGATAGAAGAAGATATGGAGGATGGAATAGAGGACCACTTCCTTTAGATGGAGAGGTTTTCAACTTTTGGGGTAATCACTATATGATTGCTCCATCCACTATTACTAATGTTGGTCATGGTCTCTTTATTGTAGAGGATTTGTATGTGTCCCCGAACTCTGAAGTCACTCTTATGTCATTTTGTGGTCCTATATATGGATGGGGAGATTGGCATCGACTTTCACGTTATGTTCAAAGCATGAGTACTTATGGAATATGCTTGAACGCAACATCCCTTACTAGTAGAAGGATTTTACATGCAGAAAATGAACGATTATATATTGATGGAAGACCTTACACACATGGAAATATAGCAGGTTTAATAAATAGTACTCGAGGGTTACATAATAGTTCAAGGACTAATTGCACATTTGAGGAGCGTGAAAATAGTCATGAATCACCATACATGAGTAGATATGTATCAAGATACATAGTTGTCAATGCTATTACTACATTACATGCTGGTGATGAACTATTAGTGAATTATGGATGGCGTAGACCTCCAAGAGCACCTTTTAGCTAGAGAGAATAAAAATTTTCTCTCCATATTTAATAATTTATGTACTTAATTTTATATTTGAAGTTCATTTTTTATTCATTTATGGAATACTAATGAGTTTTATTTATATGTGTAGATTCCAACGTATGATGTTGATGATATTTGTCCACAACATTCACAATTACCAGTAAGACCTTGTTTATCAGAAGCTTCCATGAGGATGCTACGCAAAACTAATCATGTGCAATATGCAAAGTTGAAAGATCTATATTCAAAAGACGATAAAGTACAAGATTTGTGTGACAATGATGAAGATGATGGCATGGCAGATTTTAGTGAGGATTGGTATCAAAATGACAGTGAGAGCATTGATATTTCTAAAAATGAGAAATATCTTCGAGAGGAATGTCTAAAGCATGTATATGAAGGAAGTTGTTTGACACGACTAAGTGCGAGCTTACTTATTCTCAACCTTCAAAATCGTTTTGGATGGAGTAATGTATCTGTTTCGACATTATTAAGGTATAAATTTCAATTTTCTATCTATTTATATATATATGCATAAATATATATATATATATATATATATATATATATATATATATATATATATATATATATATATATATATATATATATATATATATATATATATACATGCAGATTTTTATTCTTACTTTAGATAAGGTAAGAACAAGAACTTGAATTGAATGGAAACTTTTTGTCCGCGCATCTTTTAAAACTATTAATGCATCTTTCCAAATATTCATAGCAAATTTGATTGTTTGGATGGCAGGATACGATTGTTTGTTTTGGAGGATATGAATGATTTGTCGATCCAGAAATATGTTCAGTTTGAAAGTGTGAGAAGTGGATTTATAATTGTTATTCAAAGAATTTGGCACTGTTCATAGGCCATACAATGGTGACCTCAATGAATCGCATGCACAGAGGTTACTCAAGAGACAACAATCTGATTATAATGGATTAGTCCAATTTGTATCCTAAAGTTTAGATGCTCATCATTGACATGCAAGAGGTTTACTGCATACCCGAGAAATCCTACTCTATCTTGAGTAACCTCTGTGCATGCGATTCATCCAAGTCACCATTATATGAACATATGTGTGAATTGACAAATCATTCAATGAAGGTACATAGTTCATATCCTCCAAAACAAACAATCATATCATGCCATCCAAAACAATCAAATTTTGCGTAAATATTTTGAAAGATGCATTAATAGTTTTAAAAGATGCACGGACAAAAAGTGTCCATTCAATTCAAGTTCTTGTTCTTACCTTATCTAAAGTAAGAATAAAAACCTACATGTATATATGTATATTTATTTATTTACCTTTTTTAATATATCTTTTTTTGATAAAATTACAGGTTATTATCTAAAAAGTTTTTACCAAGTCAGAATATTCTTCCTACCTCACATGATGAAATGAAGAAGATAATCAACAATCTTGGAATAGATTATCAATGTATACATGCATGTCCTAACGATTGTATTTTATATAGAGGTGAATATGCAGACTCTTTGACATGTCCCAAATGTCAATCTCCTCGATATAAGGGTGAAGAAGGTAAAATCCCAAAAAAGGTATTGAGACATTTTCCATTGGCTCCACGGATTATACATATGTTTCAAAGCCCCGAATTATCAAAGCTTTTGACTTGGGGACATGATCACAAAAGTACTCATGGAATAATCAGAATTCCTCATGATAGTGTTGCTTTTCAGCATATTGATTCTACATGGCCTGAATTTGCACAAAATCCACAGAATCTAAAGTTAGGAGTTGCATTAGATGGGGTTAATCCATTCTCCATGAAATCTAGTAAATGGTCAACATGGCCAGTGGTAGTCATAAACTACAATCTTCCGCCATATCTTAGCATTAAAAAGGAACATTTAATGCTTTCACTTTTAATCCTAGGCAAAAGACAAGTTAAAGATATGAATGTATATCTTGCTCCTCTCATTGAAAATCTTCAAGAGTTATGGAGAGGTATTAATGTCATTGATGTATCGAAAAGCATCAATGAAAGACATATTACGGTTTGTGGTATTGTGGCTTGGACTATTCACGATTTTCTTGGATATGGCGTTTGTTCAGGTATTGATGTAATTTTTTTATTCAATATGCATGTAAATAAATATGATTTAATCTAATTATATTTTTATCATTTTCCATGATGCAGGAATATCTACTAAGGGTTATAAAGCTTGTCCATATTGTGGTGATTGGTTGAGATCAATCTATAGTAAGAATCTCAACAAAAATATTTATCTTCGACATCGACGATTCTTGCCTGATGATCATCCATTAAGATCTAAAAGAGAAGCGATACATTTTAATGGAAAGCTTGAAACAGGCCAGTATCCAAAACTTATGACGCCTATGGATTGGTATAAAAAATGGACAGATGGACCTCTGATAGATCCAGAAGGAGAAATCTTCAGTGATGATTCAGATAATAAGTATGTGAATAGAGGTAAAGGAAAATTGGCACTCATAGAGAACATATCAATATGGTATTCTTTGGAGTATTGGAAAGAGTTAAAAGTATGTCATCTTCTTGATCCTATGCATATATTCAAAAATGTTGGTTATTCACTATGGCAGCATCTTCTTGGACTAAAAGATACCACAACATCAAGGAATAATTTGAAAGATAAAAAATCCAAACCAAATTTATAGCCAGTTTTTTATAGACATTGACAAGAAATGACTTATGCATCTGCTCCTTGGGTACTTACAACAAAAGAGATACAGACTATCAACAATAGAATTCAATTGATCAAGACTCCTACAGGATATGGAGCATCGTTTCAAAACATGTTTATTATGGATGATAAGAGCTTATCTAGGTTAAAGACCCATGACTGGCATAACTTTTTGAAACATATTTTACCTTTGGTTATCGATGGATGTACAACAAAAGGAGTACGAGATGTGATCTATCGTCTTGGATCACTTATAAGGTAATTATGATACTTTTATATTTAATATGTATGAATATTGGATATCTTTTATTTTTTAATTAACTTCTTTATAATTGTTTTTATGATTTGTATAGGTGGATTACATCCAAAGAGATCGATAAAAATTCGATCCCCAAAAAAAAACGTGAATGCAAAGAACTACTATTTTTGATGGAAAAAGAACTTCCTACTTCATTTGTTGATATTCAGGTTCATTTATTAGTCCATCTTGTAGATGAGATAGAGATTACTGGTGTTGTCAACACTCGATGGATGTTTTGGGTCGAGCAATTTATAGGAATACTAAAAGGTTACGTGCGACAAAGAGCAAAACCAGAAGGATCCATGGCAAAGGGTTGGATGCTTGAAGAGTGCATGTATTACGTTAGTGAGTACCTTCAAAGAGTTCATGAAGAAGCTCCACGTGCATGGACCAATGAGTCTTCTTCAAAAATAACAGATGAGGTATTATCAGGTAAGGGGGTTCCATTCTTATTTACATTTCAAGAAAAAAATGATGTTTCTACTTTTGTAGCATATAATAGCGAATGCATGCAAGCATTCCTTAGCGAGTACGAGGAAATTCAAAGTCTCTGAAGTAAAAGGAGAAAAAACAAAAGATCTAGACGTAATCTCGATAATAATGAGATTACAGATATACCTTCTTTCACGGATTGGCTATATAGTCGTTTGCAATGCGCCAACGCAAATAATGAAGAAATCTCAGATGAGCAAAGAGAGTTAATGATAGGTTGTGAACGAAAGGTAATTTATTTAAAATATATATTTTTATTTTTTTCATATATGTATGCTAGTTTCTATTTACTAATTGAATTTATTTTGCAGGCTCGAATGTTCACTAATATGTGGGCTTTTGGACAGCATATTAGAATCAAAGCCATTAATTCTTTATGTAAAACAGAGGATTCTAGTATTGTTGCTTGTTTCAAGCAACTATCACGTGCTAGCTCAAAAGACACGAACCTTATAGACTTGGTTACGTACAAACTATTGTTGGTATCTACAAAATTTCATTTCGTACATTCAAACAGGTAGAAAAAAGTTTATATATTTTTTTTAGAGTTAGTTATTTTTTTAAGCACCTAATAATGGGACGTTTTTGTTGTTATATATTTTGATAGGTCATTTTGAAGGTTGACTGGTATCGAGCGGAGTATAAAGGTAGTAATTCTACAACAAGAAAGGAATTATCTGGGTTTTGGGAAATTGATTCTTCCAAGGTAATGCGATCTACTAAAGAACCATATATTCTTCCTAGACATATTGAACAAGCATTTTTTTATAAAAACCGAGATGCTCATCCTTGGTGGCAAGTCATTCATGTGCAACCTAGAGGCAGGTCATTGTTTGAACAATTTATTGTTAGAGAGATTGAAGAAAGTCCTCTTCATGATTCAGCATCAGATACTGATAAATCAACATCTGGAATAGAAATTAGAATCATTCTACATGATAATGATACTAAACTTTTTGATGAAGAGGATAATTCTCTACATGCTGATTCTACTGATGAGGAAGAGGAATTACCAGAAATAGATATTAATCCACCAATAGATGATGTGATTCATGAGAACATAGATTTAACAATAGAAGAAATAAATGAAATCAATAAGGATAATGAAGATGAGACTATATTCATGTCTTACCAAAATGATGGCAATAATGAAAACATATGAGCAGATTAGATAGTAAATTCTACTCTAGTTATCGATCAATAACTTGAAGCTTCTGAATGGATATCAGATAATAGGTTTTTTATTAACTTGAATAACGATGAATCCTACTAGAGAGATGAAATCATGTTCTTCTAAGTTAGAACATGAAGCTCGGGGGTATGCCTAATTATTTTATATATAGCTTTATCTTCGAGGAGTAAATTTTTATCATGTATGTATGCATGTGTGTGTGTATTCATGTGTATTATATGTATACATATGTTAGTATGCATATATATGTATTTCATGTATATGTATGTGTTTGCATGTGTGTGATATATGTATACATGTGTTAAATATGCATATGTGTATATATGCATATGCATTTATGTAAAATATTCATGTATTCATGTCCGTAATATATGCAAGTGTTTATAATTGTGTACATGTATATATGTATATGTGTCTATGTGTAAATATGTACATGTAAATAAGTATGCATGTATATATATGTTTATGTGTGCATGTAGGCATGTACATGTATGTGTAAATATGTACATGTAAATATGTTAGTATTTATATATATATTTATGTGTGCATTTAGGCATGTATGTGTGATGCATAATATATCTACTCCATTTTATATTTATGTATCCGATCTACATGATGTGTATATATCTTTAGATATATTATGATCCTCGTTGATTCGAGTAGCTATATATAGAGGCATAAGGTTGGGAGGAGAGACATCTCTCTAGTAGGACGTCGGAGGTGTACATATACTTCAAACATATGGCTAAAAGGTTGAATTAGAGTTTTTAAATTAGGGATTTCAAACCCTAATATCGAGATTAGTGTTCTCTCTCTCTCTCTCTCTCTCTCTCTCTCTCTCTCTCTCGAATACATACATACCGTGCATTGTCACGACGATGAGCCATAAGTGTCCGCATCTCTTTTAAACACCACTTAAGCGACCACCCTGTCCCAAACTCCGTCTCAAGTGAACTGAGCACGTACTTTTTATCCCTCTCATCATGCTCACTAGAAAAATAAAAAACATAATGTAAATAAAACATAAGATATATATTTCAATTTATATGTAAAACTTTTACTTACTTCCACGGTAAGTGGACAAAGCGCAGGTAAGAGTCACATAGTGCGCGCATTCTTCTCTTGAACTCCAATCCATTTCCTATGTATACAATGTTCCTCTCTGGCTCTATGTCGCACTCTAGTCCTAACATGCCTATGCATGTCCTCATAGGCAACATCTCTGCTCTCCTATCACGTGCTGGAGGTGCTATAGGTGTCCTGAAAATAGATAGATAGAAATAAATAAAAATATGTGTTATAATATCATTAAAAAAGTTTATGAAAAAAAACATACCTATGAGCAGATAGCTCTCTTCCTGCGTGTGGAGCCGCAGAAGAGCCCTCGTCTGATCGCGTAAGCATCTAGATCGTATAATCCAGCTCCTCATCAGACATCTCTGCGTAGTCCCACATTATGGCCCCTAGAGTATCAGACGGAACTCTTGCTCTCATAAGACTTTTTATGAGAGTGAGTTTCACCTTTCTCTCTCTATTGGGATCCATAATACCTAACATATAAAACAAAATGGTTAGAAATCAATATATATACGTGTACATATGTAAATGTGTATGCATTAAGTATGTGTATGTATGCATGTGTGTGTGTATGTATGTGTGTGTATATGTGTGTATGCATGTGTATGTGTGTGTATGCATCATTATGTGTATATGTGTCTATGTGTGTGTATATGTATGTGTGTATGTATGTGTATATGTGTGTGTGTATGTATGTATGTATGTATGTATGCATATGCATATGCATTATGTATGTATATATATGCATGTATGTGTATGTGTGAGTATGAGTGTGTATGTGTTTATGCATATGTATGTATCTATGTGTGTGTATGTGTCTATGTGTGTATGTGTATGCATGTATGTATGCATATGTGTGTGTATGCATATGTATGTGTGTGTATGCATCATTATGTGTGTCTATGTATGCATGTGTATGTGTGTATGTGTGTATGCATCATTACGTGTGTATGTGTCTATGTGTGTATGTGTGTGTGTATATGTGTTTGTCTGTGTGTATGCATGTGTATGTGTGTGTATGCATCATTATGTGTGTAACTGTCTATGTGTGTTTGTGTGTGTGTATATGTGTGTGTGTGTGTGTCTATGTGTATGTGTGTGTGTTTATGAGTGTGTATGTGTTTATGTGTATGTATGTATCTATGTGTGCATATGTGTCTATGTGTGTATGTGTATCCATGTATGTATGCATGTGTGTGTATGCATGTGTATGTGTGTATGCATCATTATGTGTGTCTATGTATGCATGTGTATGTGTGTATGCATCATTACGTGTGTATGTGTCTATGTGTGTATGTGTGTGTGTATATGTGTTTGTATGTGTGTGTATGCATCATTATGTGTGTAAGTGTCTATGTGTGATTGTGTGTGTGTATATGTGTGTGTGTGTGTCTATGTGTATGTGTGTGTGTCTATGAGTGTGTATGTGTTTATGTGTATGTATGTATCTATGTGTGTGTATGTGTATGCATGTATGTATGCATATGTGTGTGTATGCATGTGTATGTGTGTGTATGTGTCTATGTGTGTATGTGTGTATGTATATGTGTGTGTTGTCTATGTGTATGTGTGTGTGTCTATGAGTCTGTATGTGTTTATGTATATGTATGTATCTATGTGTGTGTATGTGTCTATGTGTGTATGTGTATGCATGTATGTATGCATATGTGTGTGTATGCATATGTATATGTGTGTATGCATCATTATGTGTGTCTATGTATGCATGTGTATGTGTGTATGCATCATTACGTGTGTATGTGTCTATGTGTGTATGTGTGTGTGTATATGTGTTTGTATGTGTGTATGCATGTGTATGTGTGTGTATGCATCATTATGTGTCTAAGTGTCTATGTGTGTTTGTGTGTGTGTATATGTGTGTGTGTGTCTGTGTATGTGTGTGTGTTTATGAGTGTGTATGTGTTTATGTGTATGTATGTATCTATGTGTGTGTATGTGTGTATGTGTATGCATGTATGTATGCATATGTGTGTGTATGCATGTATGTATGCATATGTGTGTGTATGCATGTGTATGCGTGTGTATGCATCATTATGTGTGTATGTGTCTATGTGTGTATGTGTGTATGTATATGTGTGTGTTGTCTATCTGTATGTGTGTGTGTGTATGTGTTTATGTATATGTATGTATCTATGTGTGTGTATGTCTTTGTGTGTATGTGTATGCATGTATGTATGCATATGTGTGTGTATGCATATGTACGTGTGTGTATGCATCATTATGTGTGTCTATGTATGCATGTGTATGTGTGTATGCATCATTACGTGTGTATGTGTCTATGTGTGTATGTGTGTGTGTATATGTGTTTGTATGTGTGTATGCATGTGTATGTGTGTGTATGCATCATTAAGTGTGTAAGTGTCTATGTGTCTTTGTTTGTGTGTATATGTGTGTGTGTGTCTATGTGTATGTGTGTGTGTTTATGAGTGTGTATGTGTTTATGTGTATGTATGTATCTATGTGTGTGTATGTGTCTATGTGTGTATGTGTATGCATGTATGTATGCATATGTGTGTGTATGCATGTGTACGTGTGTGTATGCATCATTATGTGTGTCTATGTATGCATGTGTATGTGTATATGCATCATTACGTGTGTATGTGTCTATGTGTGTATGTGTGTGTGTATATGTGTTTGTATGTGTGTGAGCATGTGTATGTGTGTGTATGCATCATTATGTGTGTATGCATCATTATGTGTGTAAGTGTCTATGTGTGTTTGTGTGTGTGTATGTGTGTGTGTGTGTGTGTCTATGTGTATGTGTGTGTGTCTATGAGTGTGTATGTGTTTATGTGTATGTATGTATCTATGTGTGTGTATGTGTATGCATGTATGTATGCATATGTGTGTGTATGCATGTGTATGTGTGTGTATGCATCATTATGTGTGTATGTGTCTATGTGTGTATGTGTGTATGTATATGTGTGTGTTGTCTATGTTTATGTGTGTGTGTCTATGAGTGTGTATGTGTTTATGTATATGTATGTATCTATGTGTGTGTATGTGTCTATGTGTGTATGTGTATGCATGTATGTATGCATATGTGTGTGTATGCATATGTATGTGTGTGTATGCATCATTATGTGTGTCTATGTATGCATGTGTATGTGTGTATGCATCATTACGTGTGTATGTGTCTATGTATGTATGTGTGTGTATATGTGTTTGTATGTGTGTATGCATGTGTATGTGTGTGTATGCATCATTATGTGTCTAAGTGTCTATGTGTGTTTGTGTGTGTGTGTCTGTGTATGTGTGTGTGTTTATGAGTGTGTATGTGTTTATGTGTATGTATGTATCTATGTGTGTGTATGTGTCTATGTGTGTATGTGTATGCATGTATGTATGCATATGTGTGTGTATGCATCTGTATGTGTGTGTATGCATCATTATGTGTGTATGTGTCTATGTGTGTATGTGTGTAAGTATATGTGTGTGTTGTCTATGTGTATGTGTGTGTGTATATGAGTGTGTATGTGTTTATGTATATGTATGTATCTATGTGTGTGTATGTGTCTTTGTGTGTATGTGTATGCATGTATGTATGCATATGTGTGTGTATGCATATGTATGTGTGTGTATGCATCATTATGTGTGTCTATGTATGCATGTGTATGTCTGTATGCATCATTACGTGTGTATGTATCTATGTGTGTATGTGTGTGTGTATATGTGTTTGTATGTGTGTATGCATGTGTATGTGTGTGTATGCATCATTATGTGTGTAAGTGTGTATGTGTGTTTGTGTGTGTGTATATGTGTGTGTGTTTGTGTCTATGTGTATGTGTGTGTGTTTATGATTGTGTATGTATGTATCTATGTGTGTGTATGTGTCTATGTGTGTGTATGCATGTATGTATGCATGTATGTATGCATAGGTTTGAGCATGTGTGTGTATGCATTATGTATGCATATGTGTGTGTATGCATTATGTATGTGTATGTATGCATATGCATTATGTATGCATATGTATGCATGTATGTGTATGTGTGTGTATGTCTCTCTATGTGTTTGTGTGTATGCATATATGTGTGTGTATGTATGTATGTGTGTGTGTATATGTGTGTCTATGTGTGTATGCATGTGTATGTGTGTGAATGCATCATTATGTGTGTATGTGTCTGTGTGTGTATATGTGTGTGTCTATGTGTGTGTATGTGTGTGCACGTCTATGTGTGTGTATGTGTGTGCACGTCTATGTGTATGTGTGTGTGTCTATGAGTGTGTATGTTTGGATGTGTGTGTGTATGAATGTGTGTCTATGAGTGTGTATGTTTGGATGTGTAAGTGTATATGTGTGTCTATGTGTGTATGCATGTGTATGTGTGTGAATGCATCATTATGTGTGTCTATGAGTGTGTATGTTTGGATGTGTGTGTGTATATGTGTGTCTATGTGTGTATGCATGTGTATGTGTATGAATGCATCATTATGTGTGTATGTGTCTATGTGTGTATGTGTGTGTATATGTGTGTGTATGTGTGTGCACGTCTATGTGTATGTGTGTGTCTATGAGTGTGTATGTGTTTATGTGTGTGTATGTGTCTATGTGTGTCTATGTGTCTATGTGTGTATGTGTCTATGTGTGTATGTATGCATATGTGTGTATGTGTGTGTATGCATGATGTATGCATATGTGTGTGTGTGCATTATGTATGTGTATGTATGCATGTGCATTATGTATGCATGTGCATTATGTATGCATATGCATTATGTATGTGTATGTATGAATGTGAATTATGCATGTATATGTGTCTGCATGTGTATGCATTATGTGTGCATGTGTGTATGTGTATGCATTATGCATTGTGTATGTGTGTATATGTGTGTGTATTTGTGTGTATGTGTGTGCGTGTCTATGTTTATGTGTGTGTGTGTCTGTGTGTATATGTGTTGTACATATGTATGTGTGTGTAAGTGTGTGTATGTGCGCATACCTGCCAATGGTCTCGTTCTCAAGCCATATAAAAGTGATGCTCTCAAGCCACCATGATTTCCACTTTGTATCCTAAAGTTCAGATGATCATCATTGACATGTAAGAGGTTTACTGCATACCCTAGGAATCCTGCTGGCACTAGTCCCTTATAATCGGGTTGCTCTATCTTGAGTAACCTCTGTGCATGCGATTCATCCAGGTCACCATGCTATGGCCTATAAATAGTGCCAAATTCTTTGAATATCTATTATAAACCTGCTTCTCACACTTTCAAACTGAACATATGATAGAATCGACAAATCATTCAATGAAGGTACATACTTCATATTCTCCAAAACAAACAATCGTATCCTGCCATCCAAAACAATCAAATTTTTCGTGAATACTTTGAAAGCTGCACATAAGCATACACATATATAAAATTATATGCATATGCATATATATATATATATATATATATATATATATATATATATATATATATATATATATATATATATATATATATATATATATATATATATATATATATATATATATATATATATATATATATATATATATTCTTCCTACCTCACATGATGAAATGAAGAAGATAATCAACAATCTTGGTATAGATTATCAATGTATACATGCATGTCCTAATGATTATATTTTTTATAGAGGTGAATATGCAAACTCTTTGACATGTGCCAAATATCAATCTCCTCGATATAAGGGCAAAGAAGGTAAAATCCCAAAAAAGGTATTGAGATATTTTCCATTGGCTCCACGGATTAGACATATGTTTCAAAGCCCCGAATTATCAAAGCTTTTGACTTGGGGACATAATCACAAAAGTACTGATGGAATAATTAGAATTCCTCATGATAGTGTTGCTTTTCAGCATATTGATTCTACATGGCCTGAATTTGCACAGAATACATAGAATCTAAAGTTAGGAGTTGCAATAATGGGGTTAATCCATTCTCCATGAAATCCAGTAAATGGTCAACATGGTCAGTGGTAGTCATAAACTAAAACCTTCCGCCATATCTTGGCATTAAAAAGGAACATTTAATGCTTTCACTTTTAATCCTAGGCAAAAGACAAGTTAAAGATATGAATATATATCTTTCTCCTCTCATTGAAGATCTTCAAGAGTTATGGAGAGGTATTAATGTCATTGATGTATCGAAAAGCATCAATGAAAGACATATTATGATTCATGGTATTGTGGCTTGGCCTATTCACGATTTTCGAGGATATGGTGTTTGTTTAGGTATTGATGTAATTTTTTTATTCAATATGCATGTAAATAAATATGATTTAATCTAATTATATTTTTATCATTTTCCATGATGTAGGAATATCTTCTAAGGGTTATAAAGCTTGTCCATATTGTGGTGATTGGTTGAGATCAATCTATAGTAAGAATCTCAACAAAAATATTTATCTTCGACATCGATGATTCTTGCCTGATGATCATCCATTAAGATCTAAAAGAGAAGCGATACATTTTAATGGAAAGCTTGAAACAGGTCAGTGTAATATGGTATTCTTTGGAGTATTGGAAAGATTTAAAAGTATCTCATCTTCTTGATCCTATGCATATATTCAAAAATATTGGTTATTCACTATGGCAGCATTTTCTAGGACTAAAAGATACCACAACATCAAGGAATGATTTGAAAGATAAAAAATCCAAACCAATGTTATGGCGAGTTTTTGATAGACATCGACAAGAAACGACTTATGCACCTGCTCCTTGGGTACTTACAACAAAAGAGATACAAACTATCAACAATAGAATTCAATTGATTAAGACTCCTACAGGATATGGAGCATCTTTTCAAAACATGTTTACTATGGATGATAAGAGCTTACCTGGGTTAAAGACCCATGACTGGCATAACGTTTTGAAACATATTTTACCTTTGGTTATCAATGGATGTACAACGAAAGGAGTACGAGATGTGATCTATCATCTTGGATCACTTATAAGGTAATTATGATACTTTTATATTTAATATGTATGAATATTGGATATCTTTTATTTTTCATTAACTTCTTTATAATTGTTTTTATGATATGTATAGGTGGATAACATCTAAAGAGATTGATAAAAATTCGATCCCACAAAAAAAACGTGAATGCAAAGAGCTACTATGTTTGATGGATAAAGAAATTCCTACTTCATTTTGTTGATATTCAGGTTCATTTATTAGTTTATCTTGTAAATGAAATAGAGATTGCAGGTGTTGTCAACACTCGTGGATGTTTTGGGTCGAGCGATTTATGGGAATATTAAAAGGTTATGTGCGACAAAGAGGGAAACCAGAAGGATCCATGGCAAAGGGTTGGATGCTTGAAGAGTGCATGAATTACGTTAATGAGTACCTTGAAAGAGTTCATGAAGAAGCTCCACGTGCATGGACCAACGAGTCTTCTTCAAAAATAACAGATGAGGTATTATCAGGTAAGGGGTTCCATTCTTATTTACATTTCAAGAAAAAAATTATGTTTCTTCTTTTGTAGCATATAATAGCGAATGCATGCAAGCATTCCTTATGGAGTACGAGGAACTTCGAAATCCGAAGTAAAAGGCGAAAAAACAAAAGATTTACACGTAATTTTGATAATAATGAGATTATAGATATATCTTCTTTCACGGATTGGCTATATAGTCGTTTGCAATGCGCCAATGCAAATAATGAAGAAATCTCAGATGAGCAAAGAGAGTTAATGATAGGTTGTGAACGAAAGGTAATTTTATTGAAATAATATTTTTTTTTTATATAGAGGATTCTAGTATTGTTGCTTCTTTCAAGCAACTATCACGTGCTAGCTCAAAATACATGAATCTTATAGATAGCAAACTTGGTTACGTAGGAACTATTGTTGGTATCTATGAAATTTCATTTCGTACATTCAAACAGGAAGAAAAAAGTTTATATTTGTTTTGATAGAGTTAGTTATTTTTTTAAGCACCTAATAATGGGTTTTTGTTGTTATATATTTTGATAGGTCATTTTGAAGGTTGACTCGTTTTGAGCCGAGTATAAAGGTAGTAATTCCACATTAAGAAAGGAATTATCTGGGTTTAGGGCAATTGATTCTTCCAAGGTAATGCGATCTACTAAAGAACCATATATTCTTCCTAGGCATATTGAACAAGCATTTTTTTATAAAAACCTAGATGTTCAACCTTGGTGGCAAGTCATTCATGTTCAAACTAGAGGTAGGTCATTGTTTGACTAGTTTATTGTTAGAGAGATCGAAGAAAGTCCTCTTGATGATTCATCATTAGATATTGATACATCAACATCTGAAAGAGAAATTAAAATCATTATATATTATAATGATACTAATCTTTTTGATGAAGAGGATAATACTCTACATGATGATTCTACTGATGATGAAGAGGAGTAACCAGAAATCAATAGTAATCCATCAATAGATGATGTGACTCATGAGAACAAAGATTTAACAATAGAAGAAATAAATGAAATCAATAAGGATAATGAAGATAGGACTATATTGATGTCTGACCAAGATGATGGCAATTACGAAAATATATGAGCAGATTAGATAGTAAATTCTACTCTAGTTATCGATCAATAACTTGAAGCGTCTGAATGGATATCAGATAATCGATTTTTTTATTAACTTGAATAACGATGAATCCTACTAGAGAGATGAAATCATGTGCTTCTAAGTTAGAACATGAAGCTCAAGGGTATGCCTAATTATTTTATATATAGCGTTATCTTCGAGGAGCAAATTTTTATCATGTATGTATGCATATGTGTGTGTATTCATGTGTATTATATGTATACATATGTTAGTATGCATATATATGTATTTCATGTATATGTATGTGTTTGCATGTGTGTGATATATGTATACATGTATTAAATATGCATATGTGTATATATGCATATCCATTTATGTAAAATATTCATGTATTCATGTAATATATGCAAGTGTTTATAATTGTGTACATGTATATATGTATATGTTTCTATTTGTAAATATGTACATGTAAATATGTATGAATGTATATATATGTTTATGTGTGCATGTAGGCATGTATATGTGATGTGTACATGTATATATGTACATATGTCTATGTGTAAATGTGTACATGTAAATATGTTTTCATGTATATATATATATTTATGTGTGCATTTAGGCATGTATTTGTGATGCATAATATATCTACTCCATTTTATATTTATGTATCCTATCTACATGATGTGTATATATCTTTATATATATATTATGATCGTCGTTGATTCGAGTAGCTATATATAGAGGCATAAGGTTGGGAGAAGAGACATCTCTCTAGTAGGATGTCGGAGGAATAGATGCAATGTGCACATAAACTTCAAACATAGGGATAAAAGGTTGAATTAGAGTTTTTAAATTAGGGATTTTAAAACCCTAATATTGAAATTATTGTTTTCAATTTAGGATTTTTGAAATAGGATTTATTTATTTATTTATTTATTTATTTATTTATTTATTTATTTATTTATTTATGTGTATGCATGTGTTGTGTATGTATGTGTATCTATATGTGCATATGCATGTGTTGTGTGTGTGTATATATGCATGTGTATATGTATATATGCATGTAAATAGGATTATATGAGTCTATGTGTGTGTACATATGATTATGCATGTGTATGTGTATGTGAGTATGTGTACATGTATGTGAGTATGTGTATGTGTCTATGTGTATTCATTATATGTGTGTAACTGCATGCATGTGTATGTGTGTGTAAAAATGTGCATGTATGTGTGTGTATGTATAAATGTGCATGTATGTGTATATGTGTGTAAATGTGCATGTATGATGTATATGTGTGTGTTTATGCATGTATTTATACCTCTAGTCTCACTCTTTTCTCTCTCTCTCTCATATACATACATACATGCATGAACACACATACTCATATCCACATATATATACATAAAAGTAGTGCATACCGTGCATTCTCGCGACGATGAGCCATAAGTGTCTGCATCTCTTTTATACACCACTTAAGCGACAATCTTGTCCCAAACTCTGTCTCAAGTGAACTAAGTACGTATTTTTAATCCCTCTCATCATGCTCACTACAAAAATAAGAAACATAATGTAAATAAAACATAAGATATTTATTTCAATTTATATGTAAAATGTTTACTTTCTTTCACGGTAAGTGGACAAAGCGCAGGTAAGAATCGCATAGTGTCTGCATTCTTCTCTTGACCTCCAATCCATTCCCTATGTACACAATGTTCCCCTCTGGCTCTATATCGCACTGTAGTGCTAAGGTGCCTATGCATGTCCTCATAGGCAACTCTGCTCTGCTATCACGATTTGGAGGTGGTATAGGTGTCCTAAAAATAGATAGATAAAGATAAATAAAAATGTGTTATAATATTATTAAAAAGTTTATGAAAAAAAATACCTATGAGCAGATAGCTCTCTTACTGCATGTGGAGCCGCAAAAAATCCCTCGTGTGATCGCTCGGTAAGCATCTGAATCATATAGTCCAGCTCCTCATCAGACATCTCTGAGTAATCACGCATGATGACCCCTAGAGTATCAGACGGAACTCTTGCTCTCATAAGACTTTTTATGAGAGTGAGTTTCACCTTTCTCTCTCTACTAGGATCCATAATACCTAACATATAAAACAAAATGGTTAGAAATCAATATATATACGTGTACATATGTATGTGTGTATGCATTAAGTATGTGTATGTATGCATGTGTGTATGTATGTGCGTGTATGTGTGTGTGTATGTGTGTATGCATGTGTATGTGTGTGTATGCATCATTATGTGTGTATGTGTATATGTGTGTATGTGTGTGTATATGTGTGTGTGTATGTATGTGTGTCTATGTGTATGTGTGTGCATCTATGAGTGTGTATGTGTTTATGTGTGTGTATGTGTCTATGTGTGTGTATGTGTCTATGTGTGTATGTGTATGCATGTATGTATGCATATGTGTGTGTATGCATTATGTATGCATATTTGTGTGTATGCATTATGTATGTGTATGTATGCATGTATGTATGGATGTGTGTATGCATATGCATTCTGTATGTATATATATGCATTTATGTGTATGTGTGAGTATGTCTCTCTATGTGTGTGTATATGCATATATGTGTGTGTATGCATATATGTGTGTATGTGTGTATGTGTGTATGTGTGTGTGCATATGTGATTGTATGTGTGTATGCATGTGTATGTGTGTGTATGCATCATTATGTGTGTATGTGTCTATGTGTGTTTGTGTGTGTGTATATGTGTGTGTGTGTATATGTGTATGTGTGTGTTTCTATGAGTGTGTATGTGTTTATGTGTATGTATGTATCTATGTGTGTGTATGTATCTATGTGTGTATGTGTATGCATGTATGTATGCATGTGTGTGTATGCATGTGTATGTGTGTGCATGCATCATTATGTGTGTATGTGTCTATGTGTGTAAGTGTGTGTGTGTCTATGTGTATGTGTGTGTCTATGAGTGTGTATGTGTTTATGTGTATGTATGTATCTATGTGTGTGTATGTGTCTATGTGTGTATGTGTATGCATGTATGTATGCATATGTGTGTGTATGCATGTGTATGTGTGTGTATGCATCATTATGTGTGTATGTGTCTATGTGTGTATGTTTGTGTGTGTGTATATGTGTGTGTGTATGTGTATGTGTCTATGTGTATCTTTTGCTATGCGTCTATGAGTGTGTATGTGTTTATGTGTGTGTATGTGTCTATGTGTGTGTATGTGTCTATGTGTGTGTGTATGCATGTATGTATGCATATGTGTGTATGTGTGTGTATGCATTATGTATGCATATGTGTGTATGCATTATGTATGTGTATGTATGCATGTAAGTATGTATGTATGCATATGCATATGCATTATGTATGCATATGCATATGCATTATGTATGCATATGCATATGCATTATGTATGCATATGTGTGTATGTGTGTGTATGCATTATGTATGCATATGTGTGTGTATGCATATGTGTGTGTATGCATTATGTATGTGTATGTAAGCATGTGCATTATGTATGCATGCAAGTATGTATGTATGCATATGCATATGCATTATGTATGCAGATGTATGCATGTATGTGTATGTGTGTGTATGTCTCTCTATGTGTGTGTATGCATATATGTGTGTGTATGTGTGTGTATATGTGTCTGTATGTGTGTATGCATGTGTATGTGTGTGTATGCATCATTATGTGTGTGTATGTGTGTGTGTGTCTATGCGTATGTGTGTGTATCTATGAGTATGTGTGTTTATGTGTGTGTATGTGTCTATGTGTGTATGTGTCTATGTGTGTGTATGTATCTATGCATGTGCATTATGTATGCATGTAAGTATGTATGTACATTGTATGCATATGCATATGCATTATGTATGCATATGTATGCATGTATGTGTATATGTGTGTATGTCTCTTTATGTGTGTGTGTGTGTATGCATATATGTGTGTGTATGCATGTATGTGTGTGTATATGTGTTTGTATGTGTGTATGCATGTGTATTGTTGGAGCAAGTCTATGACAAGCCCAAGTATTGGCTTGGGTCTCACAAAGTCTTAGAAGAAGCTTAAAAATGAAGACTATTTAAAGTTCACTTGTGAACTACCTCTTGTAACTTTTGAAGAGTTTACTTAATGTAAAAGTGAAAGAATCTTAAGTGGTTGAGTCCACTTGATCAAGAATGGAAAGAGGAGCCATGAATTTGTGATTTGTGGTAGGTAGAGAATCAAATCAATCATTGATTGATTGGAGAGTGATTGAGGGAAGTTAGCCTCCCAAACTCAACTATAAATAGATGGCAGTTTTAGTCGTGGTTAGAGAGACCTATGTGAAGACCTCCAAGAGCTGAGCTTTATGCCATATCAAAGTGTGATTACAAGGCACACATATGTATCAGTAAGTTCTTTGTATTGTACAAGCAATATACTTTCATTTTCATTATCATTTGGGTTCATATTTCCATGTTCTTATGAAGTGTACTACTCACTGCCATATCTCTCAGTTTTCTCAGTCACATTGCAGAGATGGTTCCTCTGAGCTTGGTGCATCATTTTTAGTGATTTAACTTGGTAAAGTTAGCTCTATAAGTCTACTATATGCTCACACATTTTCATGTCCTTTGGATGTTGCAATCGTCAATTATGATCAGTTGACGTCAACAGTGTCTGTTCATCTTCACTTCTCTGTCAGGTACCTGATTTTTTCACTCACCTTGTCAGAGCCATTTCTTAGTGGTTACTTATCCAAAGTCAGTGATTTAAAACTTGTTGGATTTAGCGTACTGTCTAGTAAAACCATACAAATTTTCATAATCATTGGATTCCTAAATTTTGATTTAGGTTTATTTTTCTGCTCACTGGTCTCAAACTATAGCAGCCCGTGAAAATCGGGATGATGTCACCAATTGCTAAACATCATTCTCAGTTTGTGGTTCATTATTTTTTGATGAGATTATTCTTGAAAGTTAGCTCTCTAAGTTGTCTAGACTTCCCCAAGAGGAATTAAGATAATTGCTGCTGTGCTCAGAGAATTATGCAAAACACTAGACAGTTGTATGTACCAAGAATAGCAAGTTCTTCACCTCTGAGCTAGCTCCAACTTATCTGCTTTGATCTATCTTTTTGAGAGTGATCTTCCAAGGTACATAGGGTGTCTAATACATCCATTGGCAAGCTAAAAGGGCCCACCATATACTCCTAGAGTTCATTTGGCTGGTGTAGATCAAGGATTTTGCAACACCTCTTCATCTTCAAGCACATACCTATCCATCTCTTCACAGTGGTATCAGAGCAAGGTTGGACAACATGGCAGATGGATTTCCTTCATCAATTGACAAATTGGACAGAGGTAACTACTCAGCTTGGTCATTAAGAATGGAAGCTTATCTCCAAGGTAGAAGTTTATATGGTTATGTGGCTGGAGATGAAGTTATGCCAAGTTTCAGGAACAAAAGTCAACCAACACAAGAAGAGCAAGAAAGATTGAGCACATGGTGCTCCAAGGATGCACTTGCAAGGTCTTATCTCCTCAACTCTATCTCAGATTTTTTGTTGCCTCACATTAGAAGTTGTAAGACATTTCAGGAAGTGTGGGATGCACTTGAAGCTTTCTTTTCTTCAAGTACCAAAGCTAGGAAGCATCAACTATGGCTGGATTTCACAACTCTCAAGAAGGCTCCCAAACAAAATGTGACTGATTTTGTCACAAAGCTCAAGGACATAGCAGATCAGTTGGGAAGCATTGGAGAGGTAATAGATGAAGAGCAAATTGTAAGGCAGGTCATCAATGGCTTGAAGGTAGATGACAAGTGTATGCATGTATGTGTCTATGTGTGTATGTGTATGCATGTATGTATGCATATGTATGTGTATGCATGTGTATGTGTGTGTATGCATCATTATGTGTGTATGTGTGTATGTGTTTGTGTATATGTGTGTGTGTATATGTGTGTGTATGTGTGTGTGTCTATGTGTATGTGTCGCTACACGTCTATGAGTGTGTATGTGTTTATGTGTGTGTATGTGTCTATGTGTGTGTATGTGTCTATGTGTGTATGTGTATGCATGTATGTATGCATAGGTGTGTGTATGTGTGTGTATGCATTATGTATGCATATGTGTGTATATGCATTATGTATGTGTATGTATGCATGTAAGTATGTATGTATGCATATGCATATGCATTATGTATGCATATGTATGCATGTATGTGTATGTGTGTGTATGTCTCTCTATGTGTGTGTGTATGCTATGTGTGTGTATGTGTGTGTGTATATGTGTGTGTATGTGTGTATGCATGTGTATGTGTGTGAATGCATCATTATGTGTGTATGTGTCTATGTGTGTATGTGTGTGTATATGTGTGTGTACGTGTGTGCGTGTCTATGTGTATGTGTGTGTGTCTATGAGTGTGTATGTGTTTATGTGTGTGTATGTGTCTATGTGTGTGTATGTGTCTATCTGTGTATGTGTATGCATGTATGTATGCGTATGTGTGTATGCGTGTGTATCATTATGTATGCATATGTGTGTGTATGTATGCATGCGCATTATGTATGCATATGCATTATGTATGTGTATGTATGCATGTGCATTATGTATGCATATGTGTGTGTATGCATGTATGTACGCATATGCATATGCATTATGTATGCATATGTGTGTGTATGCATGTAAGTATGTATGTATGTACGCATATGCATATGCATTATGTATGCATGTATGTTTATGTGTGTGCATGTCTCTCTCTATGTGTGTGTGTATGCATATATGTGTGTGTATGTGTATGTATGTTTGTGTGTATGTGTGTGTGTATGTGTGTGTGTATGTGTGTGTATGTGTGTATGTGTGTGTATATGTATGTGTATATGTGTGTGCATGTGTATGCATTATGTGTGCATGTGTGTATGCAACATTATTTGTGTATGTGTGTATATGTGTGTGTATGTGTGTGTGTCTATGTGTATGTGTGTGTGTGTCTATGTGTGTGTGTATGCATATGTATGTGTGTGTGTCTATGTGTATGTGTGTGTGTGTCTATGTGTGTGTATGCATATGTATGTGTGTGTAAGTATGTGTGTGTGCGCATACCTTGCTTCAAGGAGATGCATCTCTCTCTCTCTCATGCTCTCTCTCTCTCTCTCTCTCTCTCTCTCTCTCTCTCTCTCTTCTTGCTCTGGCGTCCAAATCCGGACACAAATGTGCCGGTAGAAATCAATTTTTTTTTTTACATTCCAGAGTGTCGCATATGTGATGATGTCCAGTTTGCCAACGTTGCAAATAACATCGTTAGTAAGTGACGTCATTTGCGACACACTAATTTAGCGTTGCATAAGTGACGCAAGCATCGCTTATGCGATGAATGCCTGAAAAAAAAATCCGAAAATAGCACCGTTGCTTATGTGACGCTAGCATCGCATAAGCGACGGTGTTCGTTTTTTTTTCAATTCAGAGGCATCGTTACGCCCCCCTATTTCTTGTAGTGTAATATCATTTGCAATAGGATACCTCTAGTGGGTCATGCATATGGGCTACGTCGAGTGTAATCAGGAGTGTATTGGTTTCACATCTCTTGAAAATTCCTACACGGGCAAGCCTGTATCAGAATTGAGCATTTTCTCTAGAAGTGCTTATATGGACACACCTGAAACACATCAATGGCTCTCTAGAACAATTGCAATTATTATTCATACCTTAGTAAACATTGGTATAATAGTCGATTGTTATTGGGGCTTCTTGAGGATGAATTCTTGGTTTTGGTGCTCCCCAATAGACTAGAGGTGGTTATTGTCGTTGTTGATACCCTTTTTAATGCGACACTCCCTTAGTTCGTGCCCATTCGTTCCATTGTGTTAACACATTTCACTTTTGCATGGCGTGAATGTGTATCCCATCTTGTGAGTGTTCAATACACCACATATTAGCTCCGATTTGTTGAGCCTTTAACTCCTCAAGTTCTTACTATAATTGTGAAACTAAATTCTTCTCTTCCCTTGGTATGTGCCCCATTTGAGGGCCTTTTGTTCCTTCTAAGTTTGTGCAATATGGTCATGTACCTTAATACCTCCACGATGATTGAATTGCATCCTTGTTTGTTCACTCTTCCTCAACAAGGTCATCTTTGCATGTCTTTCAATGAAGATGATGGTCATCGAGTTGGACAAGGAGTCCAAGAAAGGCACCATCTCTTGTTAAGAGTGTGGTGAACATCTAAGTTCTCTTTGAAGTTGGGGGTTCTGGATAACTTCTTACCATTGCTCCATTTGAGGCCCTCGAGGCAAGGAAGATCCTGACCGCAGAGAAGGCGGGTAGTTGAGCGGTCCCATGCTAAACACCTGCTTTGAAGAAGATTCCATTCCTCAAGGGTAACTCTAAGTCTCGGATAAAACTATATTTTGGTAGATCTATACTTGAAGCAATTGTTGATATTTGGGAAGTCCTTGCTTTTGCTGAGGAGTCTGTCCAAGAACTGATATTCATTAAGATCCACTTCGACAAAGCATATGACAGATTGGAATGGGACTTTATTCTTCAATCTCTGAAAGATCTTGGATGCAGCCAAAAGTTCACGAAGATGGTTTCCACTCTACTCGAAAATGCCTCAACGAGAATAAACATCAACGGTAAGATCTCTGAACCCATACGTTTAAAAGGATCGATCAGGCAAGGTTGCCCACTGGCTCCATTACTCTTTGCTATTGCCTCGGATGGCCTTAGTCGCCTATTTAAGCATCACTTGGATGCTGGAAATCTCAAAGGTCTCTCCCTACCCCTTGGTCAGGACCAGATGATTGCTAGACTCTTTGTTGATGACATGAATGCCTTTGTTCTTAACGAAAGAAACTGCATTGAGGTGTTTTGGAACTACCTCGACACTTTTTATAAGGCGTCAGGTTCAAAAATCAACCATGCTAAAACTGCTTTCAGAGCGATCCATGGGGCTCCGCCCCAACTGTTGATTGACCAGGGGTGTCAAGTTATCCCTAACGGGCAAGTTTTCCGTCTCCTCGGCATTCCAATGGGCTTCAACATCTCAATGGACCAACGGTGGAACTGGATTCTATCCAAACTGGATAGCAAACTAAATCATTGGAAAGGTATGCAATCTAACTTGGCAGGGCGTGCTATGGTTGTCAACACATTTATGCTTTCGACGATTATTTACTATATCTCTTGCTGGAGACCTAAGGAGAAAGAATTGGCCAAAGTGGAAAGGATCTCCAGAAACTTCCTATGGATTGGGGATCCCAATAGGAGGGGGATTTCCAAAACCAAATGGGAAACTTGTATTAGCTCAAAAGACTCAGGGGGCTTGGGTATTTTGGATATCACAGGGTTAGCTGACAAGCTGGCGGCAAAGTCGTTTATCAAGGCTTGGTGCAATAGGGAGTCCTCCTCGGCTAAATTGATCTTCAAAAATTCGAAAGACCTTACTCTGGTTGGCCTTCCAGGCTGGAAGGACATTGAGATCCTCATGCTTTTGTTCTCCCCCCACCCGCTGTCCCCTAAAGGCTGTAGCCTCGTGTGTTCCTTATGGAAGAGTTGGAACAAGGCCAAACAGTTCATCAGAGTCAGTGAAGAGTGGAAGTGGGCTGCGCGGATAAGATAGAATGACTCTATCTGGTTCCTGATCAGCGGCTTAAGGGAGGTGGAGTATTGGAACCTCCAAACGGCTAAGCGACTTTGGAACAAGGGATACAAACAGTGTAAACAGCTATGGAAACAAGAGATCGGCAAGTGGATTAGATTTGAAGAATTAGACCCAAGACAAAGAATTTCTCTCGAAGAATGGACTCTTCTTCAAAATAGGTGTTCAACATGGGACCACTCAACTACCCGCCTTCTCTGCGGACAGGATCTTCCTTGCCTTGAGGGCCTCAAATGGAGCAATGGTAAGAAACTATCCAGAATTCCTAACTTCAAAGAGAACTTAGACGTTCATCACACTCTTAACAAGGTGTGGTCTCTTTCTGGACCAAACTTCGATGGGAACTTAAGTTCATGTCAATTTGGTACCCCCTTATTGAGATCAAGAAATCCGTTCTCATGTGGCAAATCTTGCATAAAGGTATCTGGTACAACGCAAGGGCCAACAAAATCTGTGGTGTGCCTCCTTGGTGCAAGCGGTGCCATCGATGCATCGAAGACCTTGTTCACCTCTTCTTCGATTGCCCCAAGTCCCGTGTTATCTGGCATCAAGTGACACGGATTCTGCGTCTCTCGAACCAAATCAATTGGCAACAGGCGCTGTTGGGTGAGGCGGTTGGCTGCTCTGCTAGGCTGTGGAATGCCATCAGAGGCGAGACTCTTTGGAAAATATGGAGGGAGCGTTGTGCTGTCAACTTTGGCCAAACCTCAAAGGAATGGTCGATTGAGAAATCCTTGTTTCTTCTAGGTAAAAGAATCTCCTGAGACAAGAGATCTCCTCCATTTAGACACCACTGTATTTATCTCCTCGTAGATAACAAGTTGAAACCCAAATGGGTCCCCCATGAAGGAGATGATAGTTTTGTACACCTCATTTGTAATGCCCTCTAGCTTACCGAACTCGTCCCCTGCTTTGTGGGATTTGGGGGGTCCCAAGGGCACTAGTTCCATTCACCTGTAACTTTTCTTCATTATTTTAATTAAAGTTTGGGATATTAGACCATGGCCGAGCTTTCTTTTATAAAAAAAAAAACTCTAAGTCTCGGATCCAATTCTTCGAATTGGAAAAGTTGCAAAAGTTGAAAAAAGAGAAAGTAACGAATGAACTTGCGGTACATTCTCACATGTCGCAGCTTTACAAGTATGTGGGATTGTCGTCTCTGCACTGAAGTAGCGACCGTGCATGTTCCGGTCTGCATACACTATCAGTACGTCAGAAAATAGCCCTTTGGCAATCAAAGGGCATACGTCCTGTAACGATTTGATGGCTACTCACAGTGCTTCGTACACCGTGTCACGCTCTGATATGGGTACGACTCACAATGCATGTCTCTTCTCTCCATATGAATGTGTGCGTCGGAATTGAGCAATCGATAGCATCAGCGTGTGTCATGAAGGCGTACCGAAACTGAAAGTAAACTATCAGAAAGCTTGGTCAATACAGAAATAATGAGCATCCTGCGACCTGCGTACCCTCTTCTCCTTGCCAACTTCAACAAACAGATTATGGGCGTGTAGTGAGTCGTGACTCGTGCGTCGGCTTACACACTGTGGATGTACATATCTGTTGTCTCCAGAGCAGCGTCCATGTCCATATTCGATTCGCCAGATTGTTTTCTACATTATTTAACGCCGATACTGAGCTTCTAACAATAGTACGCCGTCTCTAGTTTTTCATGGAGATAGACAGGAAAAGTTATTATAAAGGAAACAAGATGCATCCTTCCAAGGAGTAGAGGAGTCTCAAGTCATTATGATCAAAATATACTAACAGATCTCAACGGAAGTGATAAAGTGAACAAAGTGTTGGCGTCTCATGTACAAGCAGGTATTAACTTATGTGAACCAAAATCAATCTAGAAAAGGGATTCAGCCCAAAGCTTTAGAAAAGGCTCTTCGTTTTTCATGAGGCAAAGCATTCATGAAGTGTTCTTCACTATTATCCTATCTGAACACACAAGCGAAATTGATCTTTCAACAGCATAGAGTCTGTTCCTAACATAAGGAAAGTGCACCTTAAAGTGTTTTTTGTAAGCATCGAACACTCGGTTCCATGGAATTGCCAATGTGCTCTGATAGTTAATAACGATTGTGGTGCTAAAAGTCTACCCAACATGCAAAATAGCCATTTAGCCTTTCACACACATACACAAATATGCACTCAACCAAAGCTATCGAAGCTGCCTTATACTGAACCTTATGACTAGACGTGGCTGTAGTAGGCCACTTCTTGGTCGATCGGGATACCCATGAGTTACCAAGCATAAAGAAAACCAAACATCGAGACATGAGTGTCGTTACATCTAGCTACATTAGAATAAGAAGAACATATAATTTGTTTTTTAATTTATTGTCCCTTAGGATTAAACAACACGACCTATGAAGTAACGAAATTAACGAAGATATCCTTAACTCTTTGTGAGTACTTGACACGTAAGATATGCATAAACCTACTAATATAAGAGACTACAAATCATATGTCAAATCAAACAATGCATACGTAAATCAGTCATCCAACATCTTAATAATAGAGAGCATCAACAATTCCATCTCCAACATCAGAAAAAATCCAAAAATCTGTCTCAAATTGAGTTGCAGTGGATTTTGAGTCATGAAGGCTGAAATGTGACAATAAGATCCCAATTTATCTCTATTGACTCTATTAGCCATCATGTATTATTATTTTGAAACTATAAGTCAATTAGTGATTTTATGAATAGATTTAGCTAAAGAATAAAGATTTCAACCAAATTATTTTGGATGATTTGTATTTGTATTAACTAATGAATGAAGATAAGCGAGAGGCATGCGAGTGAATATAAAACTATAATGGATATGAAACATATTTAGAACAAATATTGAATAGAAGAGAGATAACACGATGTTGATCGCAACCCATGTAAGTGAACATCCAAGAATCTATTTGTTATTCCATAGCTCATAATTGTGTGTGATTTGATTATTTTGTGCAATTTTCAACTTGCCTGTGGTTTTTCATACCTTTTTTTGCCTCAATGTGGTGTGTTATAAGTCTTCAAAGTATGACATATAGGGTATTTTAAGTTTCAACTTGCAATAGATCCTATCATCAAAGATTATGTTATGAATAAGGTGTTAAATTGGTAGTTAATTATGTGATGGTATCTAAGAGAGAATAGTTGGTTTGAGGGAGGAATCTTTGATGTAGGTTTATGAATCACTAAAAAATGTTTTTGGTTCCTATTCATGAATGATTGTTTGCATTCATATGCATCAAGTAGTGGATTCAACCATGGAATAGTGTTGGTAGTGTTGTACACTAACTTTGAAAGCCAATTACCAAGCTAAGTTCAAAGTTCTATGCACGATTAGGAAAGGTCTGAGATAATCCTAATGGTTTAGTACAATGGATCAGTAGAGGAGATCTTGGGTTCAATCCCCATGAATAGTGTTAAGACTACATTTGGCTGAAGATTCTTTTGAGCCCTCTACAAACATACATCCTTTGGGTTAAGTAAAGTATACTAGGATACATGACATGTTTACAAGTAGTAACCTCAAGAGGCTTGAGACATTTGGAAAGATGCCCTTAGTCATGCACAAAATAACTTGCAAGAATATTAGTTCTCACCTTCAAGGATTAGATATATATAAGAGATGGTTGGAGGCTGAAGAGAGCTTGTTTTTTTCATGTATAGGAATCATCTAATATTTATTAAAAGAGCATAATATAGGAAATTTGTATGTATTGTGTATGCATCAATGGATATGTACAACCAACATGGCAACATGAGGAAATACATTATTTTGGTGTTTATCTATGAAAACACAAGACTACATGAGAATCATGCATAATATCTTTAGAAGAATGATCCTAATTTAAATAAAAGATATGGTTTCTTGATTTGAAAGACGTGTTTGAAAATCTTCTAGTAATAACTTTAGATGAAAAGTATAAACAATGATCTGTCTTTATGATTGTTTTCACAATTTATGGAGACCTCCTACCTTGTTAAATAAGTACAGCTTACAACACGAGTTGAATCTAATGCTTGGAAAACTATGAATGTTTTATGAGGGTCAACTAACAACATTGAAACCATATGTGTTCTACCATGAGCATTTAAACTTTTCATGATGTTGGGATGTTTCCTTCCATTTCGTATTGTGCCTACCTCTTCGTGACTATTTATTTCTTTCCCTCTCCCATATTTTAAATTTATAATAATCACACCTTATGGTTGATTTTCCAACCAAGTATGTATCTTCTATCATTGTGATATCCTAGAATGTAGACTTCTTTTTCAACTATGGGGGAAGGCTCAAGGAGTCCTAATATCAACCATGATCAATCTAGTCCAACTCATTGTATCAAGAATAACTTTAAAAACTATTTTCTTTCCTAGAAAAAAAGTCATAGTATTAAACTCACCATCCATTATGCGAAAATGAAAAGAATTAGCATTCTATATGTTAGAACAACATAGTAACATGTAGTGGGAAACAAGGTTAGAGGAAATCTAGTGAACTGACTTAGATGAGGTAGATGATTGAGTGGTGATGATGTAATAATGGGGATGGCACAAGAAGCAAGGGGGAAATCCACATGAAAGTAGTAAAAGGAAGCACAAGTATCAGTTTATGCTTGTTAGGAATGATAGTGATGTGTGGGATAGTTTCGTGGTGGGATGTATATAGAGCTAACTCATGGAGATTCTTTTAGGGGTGGGAAGTGTGAGGAGTAAATCCTCTATGTGTGCACTAAAAAAATAATGAACCCAAGTAGAGTGCCTAGCCTACTTCCCAAAATGTTTTGGCTTAAATTAGTCCATTTGATCACCTTACTGAAATCCAATACTTGCATGAATTTTTCCACACCTAGTGGACTTTTTCACTTTCAGAATGAGACACCAATCACTCCATTTTAGTGAGTATAGGTCACTAAAAGTCTTTTTTCTATGAAACACTAGTTGTTTATCCACGTCTATAAAAACTTAGGTCACATATATTTAGCAATAACTCAAATTACCGAGAAGATGTGACCAACATACTTGATACACATAATCTATGAAGTGTTTATAGGTGAACAGAAACAATTGTTACAAGCTGACTATGTTTGGCAAAATACTCTAGAGAGAGAGGGGGTCTAGTGCATGAAGCTTATGAAAAAGCTTGTTTATAGAGGAAAGAAGGTTCTCGTACTACTTGAGAATGATCCTGTAGTCCCTCCACACTTTTTAGGTCCTTCACTTTGGTGGTTAGCCCCAAACTTGAATGTGTGACCCTTCACCTACCCTTTGCTTGATGCTTGGATTTCCATTAACTCTTCTTTGTCTTATAGGTCCCTTTTGAGTCTTTGGTGTTTCGTTTCTCTTATAATGGATAAGGAGTCATCTGTTTTGAATCATCCAAGACTTGATTCACTTTTGGAATATCCAAGTAATGCTCTTAGCTTGCTCCTTTGTTTTCAACACCCCCCTCAAGCTTGGGTAGCAAGAGTCTATGTCCATCAAGATAATCATGTTCTTGAACTTACTTAGTTTTGATGCATTGAATCCTTTGGTGAATAGGTTTGCAACTCGCTCTTTTCTACTCACAAAATTAACATCCACTTCATCAAAAGCAATCTTTTCTCTCACAAAATGGCAAAGCACCTCAAATTTCCTACTCCTAGCATGATACATTGAATTATTAGCCAAATGTATAGATGACATGTTATCTCCTACACATCTAATTTAATTAGTCGCTTTTTAAGGCACATAGCTTAACATGTGCTTAGTGACAATGCTTTATATTCAGCATCTCTTTAAGACAATGCAACTATGGGTTGGTTCTTTGATATCCGTGAGATAGTTTTTGTTCAGAGCATGAATCCATAACCATGATGCTGATCTTCTACCATCAATATAAGTTTTAATCAATATCACTCCAACCTCTAAGTGTTACCTCTTCTTAATACCTATAAAAATCTCCATGATTCATTGTATAATTCACATATCTAAGCTCTGTTTTGGCTACATTTAAGTGCTCTTTAGTGGTTGCATGCAAAACTTGAGCAGGTAATTCTACCACATAAGAAAGCTTAGGTCTATTCATTGCTCCATAGAACAAAGAGCCAATCAGGATCATATACAATGTTAAGTTTTTGAACCCTTTTGCCATCCATCATACTTATCTTTCTATTTCCATCTAAAGATTGAGTGAGTATCTTATAATCTACCATGCCATACTTGTAGAGTACTACCAATAGATATTTCCTTTTCAAAAGATATATTCCATCCATTGCATACAATTTAAATACCTAAAAACGTACTTCAACTCACCAAAATCAGATACCTTCAATTCCTTTTCAAGTTTCCTCATGATGTCTTTAATTCTTATATGATCACTACGTGTTATAATTAGGTCCTTGACATAGATACATACGAATACTAACTTGCTTGCTTCCTTCTTCACATAAAGTGAGGGATCTGATTTGCTTTGTATGTACCCACCGTTACCAAGGTATGAAAAAATCTTTTGATTCCAACGCCCTCATTGCTTGCTTAAGCCCATACAAGGCCTTCCTTAACGTATAAAAAAAAAAATCACAATGATCTTCATCCTCATAACCTATTGGTTGTGTCATGTATACCTCTTCCTGTAGCTTACCATTCAAGAATCCATTCATTAAATGAAGTTGATATATAGGCCATTTTCTACCTACAGATAGAGATATTAATATCCATATCGTTTCTTTGTTAGCCACATAGTTAAATGTCTCCTAATACTCTAGTCCAAAACTTTTGTGAACCCCTTATCCAACAACATAGCTTTGTGTGTGGCTAGGCAACAACATGCATTCCTTTTAGTCTTGAACACCCATTGGTTTTGAACCACTTTCATACCTAGGGTCTTGGGCACTAGTTCCCAAGTCTCATTGACCTTGAATGCTTTGATCTCTTCATCCATATCTCTCTTTTATTCCTCCTTTGTTGATGCTTCGTCATGATTGTGAGCATCATTATCTCCAACAACTAGAATCATATAGGCATAGTCCTTGGCAATAAAAGAGTCATATTTTAACCTTTGTATTTGCTTCTTGATCCTTGAGTATCTTTCATTCCATTTAGCAAATTGCTTCCTGAACTTAGATAGCTTAATCTATGATTTTATTACCTCTTCATAGTCTTATTCACTATGTGAGTCACTATTACCTTCATGATCATCATGAGAGTCACTAAGAGACTTGTACCTAGACGTTGGTAATTTTCATAGACTTCTCTTTTCTTCCATGTGTACTTGGGTAGACGATCTTGATATTGAAGCACTGGGCCCACTCATTTTTGATGATTCAACCCACATACTGCCTTTACCACAAATTGATACATCATCCAAGTCATCATCGATAGTGAAATAATTCATTTGGAGCTTTTCATTATACATTGTGGGGAGACACAACTTCATAAAATTCATACATATTGGGATTCTTGTTTGCAACCAAATGGAGTGTAGTGGCAAAGTTTTAAAAAGATTTTGGTAACTATTTCAACAGTGTAGAGATGAGTGATGCATCTAGAATAATCGCATCTATGTTTGCCAATTGCTCTTTCAAGTCCTTGATGCACGCCACATTCACATGTTGAGACTAATTTTCATCCATACATACATCCTCAATTTTTTTATTGCACTATTAAAACTGTGTGCGCTATCGTGGAGATTTCATCTCCTTGCAGTCTTTTTTAGGTTGCTGATTTTGATGGATATGTATGCCGAGTGTCACTTTCTTTCTGATGCAAAGAGGTCATATCTCTCCGACATCACAGCCTGTTTGAAGGAAGGATATATTCTCAATAACCTTCTAGATGAGATAAAGCAAGTGTTCTTAAAGAGTGGTTCGTGTGTGGGCGACAAGTAGAATATGGAGGTGTATACAATCTACTTCTTGGAGACTTCAAGGTTTATTTGAAAGTTGAAATATGGAGGTACTTGGGGTGGCCACTAGAGCCTAGATTTCATGAACATGAAATTTTTGAATTGAGAGAAGCAAGCCACCATAATGATGCGATGAGTTGAAGATGATGTGGGGATCAGTTAAGACATATAGTAGACATGCTTGCATTTACAAAGAAGGGTGTACGATCAATGTGCTACTACTCTTGGGAAGCTATGAGAGCTAGAACCTGTAGATTAAAGTAAACGTGAAGTAAGTTTTACTTTTATGAGAACATTATAGCAGCAACACATGAACTTGATGTTGTTGATTTGTTCTTGTATATTTTTATGAACATTGATTTGGTTTGATTCTTTGTTGTTAATCTTCTTGAGACAATGACATGAGCATAAAACCTTTCAATTTCAATTATAGACTTAAATTTTAATTTTTTAATACAAAGGTAATATTATACTTTTGCTAGGCATCCAACTCTGATCCCCTCCGTTTTATATTTAGAATGTTCTATTTTGTATTTTTTGAGTTGAATGTGTAGTACAATTAAATGGTTGCGCACAAAAGGGAATATTTCTCTGGATTCCTATGAACATTATTGTATTTGGGATCGAAATAGAAGAAATTATGTCACTGTAAAAAGCATCATTATTTACTATTCCATGCCGATAGGTAGTAGTGATACTATTGTTTTAGTTGATCTAGGAATGTTGTAGTCAAAAGGATTTGATCTTAGGGTTGATAGTTGATTTCTCTAGATCCATGGGCCGAAATTCATTCAAAAAACTATAAAACCCCCCTCCAAACTCATAGAGCATCATTGGTAGTTATCCATAGGGCCCTTGCTAGCACATGGTTTCCTTGAGACGATCACCCTCAGTTGAGTGTGTGAAGATCCAAGGTGGACTAGTAAGAGCATAGTTCCTAGAATCAATTTTAATTTAGACTGCCAATCTAGGATAGGCTTATAAACCCAATTTCTCTTTCTTTAGTCACCCTTAGTGGAGCGTGTGAGTGAGTTAGAGTTCATTTAATGAGACTTAGACTTCTTTAGAAACACATTACAATCCTAGAAAGACAGGGTCAATGAAGTAGAACCTATCCTCTTACGTGTGATATTCCATTGAACTATCATGGTGAGAGGGTCATGCAGCAACATTAATGTATATGTATGTCATTACAATATCATCTAATTCATGTCCCTTGTCTCTTGCCTCTTAGTCTCTTATATGTTTTCAGATGTCTCCTTCTATCTCTTTCTATGTGTGAGATAGCTCCACAGTCTTGCATTGAACCAGTGAGGATGATCCATTGTGATTGAGAGAATAATTTTCTATTCATTCATAAATCATGACCCACATGCATTCATACGACCCACAAACACCCACGCATATGTTTCACATTTGAAAGTGTATAAGAAGCTCCATTCTTGGACCATCCTTCCTTTTGAATTTAATTCATGTGTGTGGTTTTTGTTTCGTTCTCATCATGCATACATCCACAATAACCCATGAACATGAAATAAATTTGGAAAGTGTATAAGAAGCTGTATTTTTTTGGACCATTCTTCCTTTCCAAATTGATTCATGTGAATGGTTTTCCTTTGTCCTCGTCCTTTATGCTCATGCCATTATCTTGAATTCATATGTTCCCCTTTCCATAATCAAATCATGACATCTCTCCTCCTCATAACCAACTTCATCTTCACCTCCATACTTTTTATCACAAAAACCTTCCAACACTCACTAGCTTCATACACTCTACGTGTGCTACGACTGGACCTGATCCACCTGGATTGCGATCACCTCCACATTTGAACCCGACGTGAATCGCTTCATGGAATTTGCTTCTAATCCTGTTGGGAAGTTGTTATCCATATTCTTTGTTGCATTTTTTCATTCTCATCATATCATCATCATCATTCTTGAGTGTTGCACTAGATTTCTCAAAATATCGTGCACATCTTTGTCATGAAGTAAATGCATTTGTGAGAGATCTAGAGCATTAAGCATCACTTGCACATTGAGATAAGATGGAGGAAGGATTCAAATCCCTTATTTTTGAGAAACAAGGCCAAAAAATAGTGTCTTCTATGTTGAGAGAGAAGGGAAAAGGATGGATTCTTACAGTTAGTCAATTCCGCAAAGCCTAGTATTTGTATTACTCACTTACAAAATGAGTATATTAGATGCTATGAACAACTTCTTGATGATGATAAGATAACTTTGGAACTTGATTTTGTGATCCATTTTCTTAAGCTTCTTCATCTTGAAATGCATAGGGAAGTTGAACAGAAATTAAAAGAGTCGGATAAGTGCTATGGTCTTATTGAAAATTGGCAAAAAGTGCATAAAGTAGTAGAGGTTGTAGCCCAAAGACATCAAAGACAATCCATGCTTTATGAGAAAACTAGTCTTCCTCAAGCTATCTTTCCACTGAGTAAGGAGCAAGTTAGAGAACAATCCCATGCTATGCTCTCGACTGTACTCCTATTCCTCAAATGATGGAATAAAAGTGTATTTGGACAATCTCAAGTGGAAATTCTCACTAAGCAAATGAAGAGTCTTACTGCTACATAATCCAATTTGGCCAAGACTATAGATACTTTACAATCTTATTACATTAAAATTTTCCCAAATTAGATAAACCCAATGTCTTTTCAAGAGCCTAATCGACATGTTATAGCTTCCAATCAAAATCCACAAGTAACTCCTACTCAATCATATCAAGTTCCTCCAATGCATAAATCTTCAATGCAAAATCCTCATCCTCATGCCCAAAAGCCTCAAATGTATCAAAAGATGTATCCTCAAGCTTCTCAAATAGCGTTTCAAAATCCACAAAGTCAAAAGTTTCAAAATCATCAACCGTATACTATGGAAGCTCCTCTTCCACCTCAAGTACCACATGTTGCTCCCCAAGCTCCTCAAATACATCAATTGCCTTATCAAAATCCTAATTGTCTTGTTCAAGCAATACCTTATCAACAAAATCATTAGTTTCAAAATTTTCCACCACAAGTTAATCAAAATCCTCAAAATCAAAATGGTTTTGTGTATGTCCCTCGTAGGTGTCCTTGGTGTGATTCGTTAGAGCACTTTTTGAGAGATTGAACTATTGAAGGCTCGTAAGGAGCAACGACTAGTAATAGACATAGAAAAAGAAAATCTATGACTATTAATCTAGGCTACCTTTGCATGGAAATTATGGTAAGGGAGGAATTAAAGAACAATATAAAAATATAACCATAATGGATACAGGAACTAGAGACGTGAAACTAGAAGCTCTTGATGAACAAGAAGTAGAATCAAGTAAACCCACAAAGGAAGTTGACTTTTCCATCGAGGCTATAGTAAGAGCACTAGATGAGATTAAGAGAATAACATCTTGGAAGTCATCGATAGAAGGTCAATCTCTTCTTTCTCACACATCCAATGTAGAAGAAAAACAAAAAAGAGATGAAACTAAGCCTAGTGAAAGAATAGTGACTAAAAAACAAACCTGAGAGGAAATAGAAACCATCATAGAGCAAGGGGAAACATCACAACCCAAAGATAAAAAACAAGAACCACAACCCAATGAACAAAACCAATAGGAAATACAAGGTAACAAGACAAAGCAAAGAAAAATCGAACCAAAGCCTTTAGAGAAACAAGAACAATCAAAATAATCTCAAGACCAAACACAAGAACATGAACAAAAACAAGATTCTGAGCAAAAACAACAAAAACCAAAGAGAAAACCTAAAGCCATCTTGATTTCAGAAATTGAGAGAAAAATAGATCATAAAGAGATTTTAGATGACATTTTGCTTGAGAGTCAAGTGACTATGTCTTTAGAACAAGTTTTCTCTTTTGCAAAGCATATTTTTAAAGATAACTTTATTGGCATAATAAAAAGGAAGGGATTTCCACTTAATCTAGATACTGAGATGCAAGATTCTCTAGATCAAGATCAAACTATGAATGAAGCCTTAAACTTTGATGAATTTGATGAAGAGGACTTGATGATGATGAAGTAAATCTTAAAAAAAATTTCTTAGGACCTATTCAACCTGACCATGGAAATCATTAAAACAATCGAGAAACTCGATTTAAAAGACAATTTTGGTCTAGAGGTACATCAAAGATGAATGTTAAAATTTGAAATGACAAGAACGCTATCACTGTAAATGCATTAGTAGGTTCCGGCTCCGAATGCAATGTGATTTCAAGAGAAGTCTATGATAAGTTTCGATGGCCCATAGATAAAGATTGTGGATGGCATCTGAGAAATGCAGATAATGATGTAGGTACCCTGTATGGAGCTTGTGCTAGTGTCCCCATATCCCTAGGAGGAATCACAAAAGAATTTTACCTTTTTATTCCAGATAATTGATCTTATGAAGTACTCTTAGATCAACCCTTTATTCATGAGAGTCATATGGAAACTAAAACCATGGATGATGGCTCTATCGATGCTAGCATTAAGTCTAAGGATGGAATGCAACCACTTCTAGTCATGATGGCAGGAGTTAAGCATCTTAAGAATCGATTGTCAATTAGAAAGAAACCTATTGTTACTTACGGTCATGAGCATGCTTGTAGTGATTGTGCACCTCGATTCATGTTTGGAGCTACATACGATGAAAATTTTGGATACAATCCATTGTTGAGTAAGACAATAGTGGACATTGGTTTGACATCTTGCAGGCAACCTACTGTACAATAGTTTGTCACTTTGGTTCCCACATTCTAGATTAGATTTCCTTCATAAGAGTCAATTGTCCAAGTCTTTTATAAAAAAAACCCAAAAAAATATAAAACCAACAAAGTCATGGAACATGATAAGAACATTGAGCATGTGATTGAGACATCTCATTGTTTCTCTACTCTCGAGGAGTTAGAGTTATGTCTTCAGCAAAATTCTAATTCCCACATTATTCTTCTTTCTTCCCTTCATAAGTATGCTTTAATCCAAGAGTATGTTCTCAATGTTGACAGGTGCTCAAAATTTAACCAATCACATGATGCCTTAGTTGAAACAAAGTACAAAACTATCGACAAGAAAATCAAACCCATAGCTCAACCATTACCCCGAGGAAGTAACAAAAAAAATATTGATGTGAAAAACGATCCAATTCTTCGCGATAAGAAAAACATAGCACAGGATCAAATAATTGTGTTGCTCATATGATGAATGCTATGAATATGGTCTTACATGATTTTATCCCTCATATAACCATGCCATTCATTGATGATATTCCAATTAAAGGGAGTGAGGAACATGTAACGGATATTACTTTAGATTCATCTAGATTTCGTAAATTTTTTCTTGATCATATCTTTGATTGTGAATGAATATTTCAACGATTTGAAGAGGTAGGTCTCACATTTTCTATAGAAAAATCTATTTTTGGTGTCAACAAGGTTCTTATTGTTGGAGACTTATGTGCTCATTATGGTCGAAAGCCATACCCACAAAAAGTTGATGCCATTAGCAAGATTTTTGAAACATGTAACAATGTGAGTGAGGTACGCAGATTTCTTGGTGCCTGCATCTTTTATGTTATTTGGATCACACACTTTTCTCATGTTGCTGATTGTCTCTATGACTTGTTGAGGAAGACACAAAAATCTATTTGGACTGATAAACACACACAAGTTGTGTGTAACTTGAAGAAATTAGTGCTTGAAGCTTCCATCCTTAAGTGTGTAGACTATTCTGTTAACAAACTTACTCTGTTTACTATTGATTCTAGTCCTATTGGTATAGGTTGGGTCATACATCAAGATGATAGTGAAGGGAATAGATATGCAATTAGTTTTGGGGATAAACTTTTACATGAAACACAACAAAATTTGTTGGAGTTAGACGTCTGTGAAAGCACGCGAACAACACAAGGAAGAAGAAGAAGCTTGGAGCACAAACACACAATATTGAATATATTACTAGAGAATGTACAAAGATAAATAGCCCATTAGGGCAATAAGGGTATATACAAGCTGGCAGAAAAAAACCTCCTAAAGAGGGAAAAAAGTGCCCCGGCGGTCCTAGTGTGTTCACACACATCACTACCTAAATATATAAACAAATCCTCCCTGGGAGTGATGCGGTGAACAAGTAGCTGGCACTCATGTATAAGGAAGTGCCAAGCTATCTGGAAATCACTCCACAAAAGGAAGTAAGCCCAAAGCTTTGCGGAAAGCTTCAAACTTCTCCCTAGGCAGAGCCTTCGTGAAAAGGTCTCCAATGTTCTCCTGCGTGGGCACGTATGCCAAGCTGATCTCCCCAGCAGAGAACCTTCCCTTGACATAGTGATAATGCACCTCAATGTGCTTAGTGCGAGCATGGAACACAGGGTTCCTTGCAACTGCCAATGTGCTTTGACTGTTAGTGAAGATGGTGGTGGCAAAAGACTGGCCAACACCCAAACGAGCCATAAGGCGTCTGAGCCACACACACTCAACAGTCGCTGTGAAAGCTGTCCAATACTCAACTTCACAACTAGAAATGGCCACACTAGGCTACTTCTTGCTCAACCAAGATATACATGAGCTACCAAGCATGAAGCAAATACCACTGGTGGACATACGAGTGTCATAGCAACCAGCCCAATCTGAGTCAGAAAAAGCATGCAAATCTAGCGGTAGTGATCCACCCTTGGGATAAAACAACCCAAGTAGCCGAGTACCACTCAAGTAGTGAAAGATGCGCTTAACCGCCTTCCAATGCATGACTCCTGGGCAATGCATAAACCTGATGATCTGTGAGACAGCAAACTGAATATCTGGCCGAGTTATGCATAAGTAAATCAAGCATCCAACAGCCAACTGATAGAGAACAGCATCAAATGCATCTCCAACATCATGAACACTCAATCGTAAACCTGTCTCCATAGGAGTGGCAATAGGCTTACAGTCTTCAAGGCCAAAACGCTGCAATAATGTGTCAATATATTTCGTTTGACACAAAGCCATTCCACCATCAACTTGCATAAAATGAATGCCCAAATAGTGATGCAAATGCCCCAAATCAGACATCTCAAATGAGGCATGCAAATCAGCCTTGAAATCAGCAATATGCTTCTCAATAGGACCAGTCAGCAACATGTCATCAACATAGACAACAATGATCAGAAGCACATCATTAGCACGCTTAACATATAAGGTGCTTTCAGTTGGACCCTTCTCAAAACCATGTGCAACCAGATAGGCATGTATCTTCTCATACCAAGCACGTGGTGCTTGCATACCTGGTTTTCATGCCCTTTCTGCACAAAGCCGCGCGGCTGAAAAACATACACTTCTTCATGCAAGTCACCATTCAAAAATGTTGTTTTAATATCCAACTGATGTACATTCCAACCATGATGAGCTACAGGGGCACAAATGTCTCATCAAAATCAATGCCTCTTTCCTGCGCATAACCCTTTCAACCTGCATACCTGGTTTTCATGCCCTTTCTGCACAAAGCCACGTGGCTGAAAAACATACACTTCTTCATGCAAGTCACCATTCAAAAATGTTGTTTTAATGTCCAACTGATGTACATTCCAACCATGATGAGTTGCAGGTGCACAAAGGTCTCATCAAAATCAATGCCTCTTTCCTGCGCATAACCCTTTGCAACAAGCGTAGCCTTATACCTGTCAACTGTACCATCAGGTTTGCACTTCAGCTTGTATACCCACTTAGTGCCAATGGCCTTCTTGCCAAGAGGCAAGTCACATAAAGACAATGTACCATTCTTCATTATAGCATCAAATTCAGATTGCATAGCAGCCATCCAATTTTTTTAATTTTGTGCTTCATCAAAAGAAACAGGCCCATTCTCTTCACAGAGACTAGACGCAGCCATAGCATAGCAATCTGATGCAAAGGAGGCACTATGAGAGCCTGAACGAGTACAATATGACAAAGGTGCATCAAATTTGTTGTCACGCAAAGTTTGCACCAGCCATTTTGGCATAGTTTTTGCCTGCTCAATATGAGCTCTCTCATCAACAAGTGCATCATGTAAATCTGCATCAGAAATGGAATGATCTGCATCATCATATGAAACCTGCAAAGGCTGAGAAGTTGCCTCATTAGGACCAGCACTAGACTGTCCACCCGTAAAAAGAGGCATCAAAGTATCATACATGTCTTTGGAGCTAACAGATGTCTCCTTAGTACATGAAAGCAATGGCTGAATAGCATCTTCCACAAAGACAACATCATGGCTAACCAGAATGTGTTTAGTCTGTGGATGATACAGACGATAGCCTTTACTTTCAGAACTGTACCCAACAAAAATACATTTTACTACCTTATCATCCAATTTTCTATGATGTTGTTCAGGCACTAGTGCATATGCCAAACAACCGAAAACACGCAGATGAGCAACAGATGGCTTGCGGTCATGCCAAGCCTCATATGGAGTGATAGACTGCAGCGCTTTAGTGGGACACCTGTTCAATACATATGTTGCACACATGACAGCCTCAAGCCAGAAACTATGTGGTAAAGCCTGACTTTTGATCATGCACCTCGCCATGTCCATGAGTGACCTGTTCTTTCTTTCAGCAACTCCATTCTGTTGAGGTGTATAAGGCACTGTACACTGGTGTTTTATCCCACGTTCAGCCAGAAATGCATTAAAATCAGAAGACATATATTCCCCCCCTCGATCAGAACGGAGGGTGCCCATTTTACATGCTAACAGATTTTCAGCCAAAACCAAAAACATTTAAAGCACATGAACACTTCGGACTTTTCTTTGAGTGGATATACCCATGCATGCCTGGAAAAATCATCAATGAAAGTCACAAAGTAAAGGTAATTTCCAAAAGAGGGTGTGTGCATAGGACCACAGACATCACTATGTACAAGCTGCAATTTCTGTGTAGCCCGAACTAAACCATCTTTTGGAAAGGAGGAATGCTGCATTTTGCCACAAACATGTTTTCCAGGTGCCTCAAGTTTGGGCAAAGAGGACACCATTTCAGATTTTTGTAGGCGTAGCAAACTAGCAAAATTCAAATGACCAAAGCGTGCATGCCAAAGCTTTGCATTTGACATAGCCTGAGAATCGTTTACTGCACATGCCAAATCATTTTCAGATCTTTCATAGTCTATGAGCTTATACAACCCACGACATAAAATGCCAGAAGCAATAATCACATCGCCATTTGAGAGATCATGAACTGTACACCTGTCATCAACAAATTTCACAACCAAGCCAATCTTGGCTAATGCAGAAACTGATAAGAGGTTCTTTTTTATCCCTAGCACAAATAAAGCATCTAACAAAGTGAAAGAACTACCATCAGCAGTAGTCAAAATGATCTTACCATTTCCCATAACAGGATAAGAGGAGTTGTTGGCGCATGTAACAGTATTCCCTGTAGGGGCAGGCTCGAGTGAGGAGAAGAAACTGCGCTGCAACGTAATATGTTTGGTTGCCCCACTGTCAAAATACCAAACATGTGAGTCTACGACAGACACGCAGTGATCATGAGAAGATGGGTCAAAACTGCAAACAGTAGTAAACGCCCATTCTTCTTCCTGCACAAGATTTGCAGACTCTGTTTTCGGTGTAGAGGCCTCTGCAACAACCATTCCAGCCTCTTTCTTCTTTGCCTCTTTAGCACCCAGTTTTGGACAGTTCTTTATGATATGATCATTCCCTTTATACTACTTACAAAACAATTTTTGCTTTTCTGATTTCTTCTCATCTTTATCTTCCTTCTTCGAATATGCAAAATTAGTAGATTTCTGCTTACTAGTTGAAGAGCTCCATTTTCCTTTGCCCTTCTGACTAGCGAGGAAAGCTTGATCTGCAACTCGCATAATGGACCTGTTTTGCCTGGACTGATATTCCTACAATAGAACATAGACTAACTCCTCGAATGATAAGGCATTTGGATTGCCTTTCATCATCAACCGAAGAGTAGAAGCAAAACTCTGATATGAATCAGGAAGACCATTCAGAATGGTCTGCACAAGTGAGCTATCTGGTATAACCTCATCAACAGAAATCAATTTTTCCTTCAAGTCTTTGATCTTTGTTAGGAAACTATCCATAGAATCACCTTCATTCATGTGCTCAGTCTCCAACTGTTTTCGGAGGTAAGCAACACGAGCCTCATTCCTAGCTTGGTACAATGTGGTAAGTGTATCCCAAGCATCCTTAGCTGTTCCGCAAGAGCGAATATGAGGAATAATGGTACGTTTGACAGACAAAGCTATCAATGCATGTGCCTGGGCATCTCTGCCATCCCAACGAATCTGCTCTACAGTAGGTGCAATAGAAACAATAGCACAAAAAGGAATCTGCAGAATATCATCTTCGACACCATCTTCATCAGATCCAACACATGTATTTGCAGTACCTGTAGTCAGAGGTGTAATAGGACGTCTTTCAACGCCCTGCACAATGTTCCATAGTCCTATTGCAACCAATAAATTTTGCATCATATAAGCCCATAATGGGTAGTTGGTACCATCCAACTTATCCTCAACAGCCAACATACGGAATACATCACTGCTTTCAGCCATGACCAGTGACTAAAATACCTTGATGCAGAAAATTGACTGTATCTCAAAAAGTTGAACAGAACTGCCTAGACAAGTTCTGCTAGACCTGTAGCAGACTTCGAGGCGCTTAAACTGGCGAACAAAAACTGGTATATACCTTTGGCACAAAAGGACGAAATAGCCTGCACAAGCACTGCGATAGTGCGTTTGGAGGCCGAAACGAGCTTAGATCGCGATTTCGGCACACACTGCCAAGCTGTTTTAATCTCGAAAACACCCTGAGTATGCTCACCAAAATTCATGCGATTTTGAGACTGCAAAACGGAGGAGTGTCAACGGCGCCCTAGATGAAGCAACGACCTGCTCTGATAACAATTGTTGGATGTAGATGTCTGTGGAAGCACGCGAACAGCACAAGGAAGAAGAAGAAGCTTGGAGCACAAACACAGAATACTGAATGTATTACTAGAGAATGTACAAAGATAAATAGCCCATTAGGGCAATAGGCGTATATACAAGCCGGGGGAAAAAACCTCCTAAAGAGGGAAAAAAGTGCCCCGGCGGTCCTAGTGTGTTCAACAAAAGTATCCATATATGAAATGAGAACTATGGGATATGATAACAACTTTGAAAACAAACACAGAATATCTCATTGGTGCAAATGTTAAAGTTGAGATTGATTGTTTGCCGCTCATTGGAATGTTAGCCAATTGTTCATCTCCTCATATAGCCATGCTTAGATGGATCTCATATATTAAGTTCATAAATCTTCAATTAGTTCATATCTCAGGTAAGTCAAATTGAGTTGCTCATATGTTATCAAGTGCTAGATTTGATGATGATCTTGAAAGTGATCTAATAAAGAATGTGAACTTTGTTGACTATGTTCCACATATATAGGAGTATGAGCAATTTCATGAGTCTGAGTACGAAGATGAACGGAGAGACATAGGAAAGTATTTGAGCTTATTGCAACCATTACCTAGCTAGACTACGGCTAAATTCCATAACATTAGGAAACAAGCTTACAATTTTATCCTACGTAACAGTTATCTTTTGAGACACGCTAAGGGTAAGGTTACACATCCACAAAGAGTCCTAGGAAAACAAGGTCTTCCATTGCAACGAATGAAGGAAATGCATGAGACATTATGGGCACGTCATAAAGGATTTTGTGGAACATGTGAAAAAATTAAAAATACCTATTATTAGCCTAAGATGTATGTTGACATTAGTAACTATGTTTCTACATGTTCTAGTTGTCAACTTCATTCATCACTCAAACATAGAGATCTGTTGCATCCTACATATCCACCTTTTAATTACTACAAGTGGGTAGTAGATCTTGTAGCTATGCATAAAGGTATTGACAAAATGTGTTACATTGTACTTGCAAGAGAGGACTTAACTAATCATGTAGAGGGACATGCACTACTATCTAAGAACACATCCAATGTTTGCAAATTCTAGCTTAAATATGTAATAAGTGGATTTGGGTACATAGAGAAAGTAGTTGCCAATCGTGGAGAGTTAAATGCGAGAGAAGCCAAAGATTTCTTTGAACATCATGGTATTCGTTTGTCTCTCACAACTGCATATAACCTAGAGGCCAATGGTAAAATAGAGAGAGGGCATCCACCTATTGTGAAAGCCATATCTAAAGCATGTAATGGTGACTTTAAGCAATGGCCTAGATTCTTACCCTTTGCACTTTGGGAAGATAGAATGATGTGCACACGTAACAGAGGGTATATGCCTACGCAACTCATGTCCTGTAAAAAACTGTTGTTTCCAATTCAATCTCATGTTTCTTCATGGTCAAATTTGGCTTGGTCTGAAAACATGTCTACTGATGATCTTTTGAGTTTGCGCATTAAATACTTAGAACAAGGTATATTAAGACTTGATGATAACGTTGAGAAACTAAGAGAATCTAGAATGAAGAACAAGCATTATTTTGATAAAACTCTATGATTGCATCCTAAGTCGATTGAAGTAGGAGATTGGCACTCATTTATGATATTACATTTGAATCTCAATATGATGCACGCAAAAAACTCACCCAATGGTGGTTTGGGCCATACATTGTATCAAAATTCAACAACAATGGTATGTATGCTCTTTGTGAATTAAATGGTGTTGCATTAAAAACTTTGATCCTATGTAAAAAGATAAAGCTATTCAAGAAACGTGATAATGAAAAGTACATTTTAGATGAGGACATTGAAGAAAATGATAACAACGAGGCCGATTCGTAAACAAAAATATCCTTGATAAAATTAACAAAATTAAAAAATAAAAAAAATAATAATATCATTTCTTTTTCAAATCATGTTTTTTCAATTTCATTCCACTTTCTTCTTCCATTCTTACTTGTTTCCAATTTCACTTCATGCATGTTTCCTTTCAATCTTTGCATTGCATTGCATATCCACATCACTTGAGTCAAAAATAAAAATGATCATTTCTCTACTTGAGTAAAATTGTATCTTAAGTAGTAATTTATCTACTAAGAAATCGATTATAATCTAGGATTATTGAAAGATAGGGCATGTAGACTTGGATGTTTATATTGGTAATTGTTAATATCTATTACCAATTGATGCTCCTTTGCTAGCTTAAGATCTTCACATGCATATGAGAAATGCTCTTGTGCGTCACACCATACACATCTCTTTGCGCCTCCAAGCCCACCAGTCACTCGTCTCTCAAAAGGTCTAGTGTTTCTTTGAAATGTAGGCTGCACTGGTGGTGCAGGTGTCTGTTGTGGAACAGGCTACACTAGAGCTGCAGGCTAAGGCATCATATAGCCTTGCATATTCGGAATGGGCATAGTACCTCACTACATTGCATCTACATAACTGATACTTGCCTGAGGAGGAGTGGGATCTTGATACACTATAGAATAGACTTTAATTATGAATGCTAGCCATTTCTTTTGACATAGAGGCTTGCATCATCATAAGATTTTCTATTTGTCGGTTGAGAATCTCAAGCTGTAGCTCCATTGGTGATTGCGAAGTGGATGCAACATTAGTAGAAGCTGATGCTGCAGGCATGTTCGGAATGGTTGGAAGTGGCGCCTCCCTAGGTGGTTGTGCCAACTACTACTGCAGGTCTATCATATAATACCGCCTAGCATTGCCTCATCTAGGCAAGTGCTTCCACTTCTCTCTTCACTATGGCCCAATCCTCTGTCAACCCAAACCTCTTACTAGGCTCTTCTATCCTCCTCTCGACCTAAGTCCTGTCTTCAGGACTTAAGATCTTAAGGAAGGAAATGACTAGGTCAGGCTTCAATGCATCCAAATCAGCTTGTGGAAGCTGTGCATGTATACTCAAGAATTCATTTAATAGATGAGTCAGGGAAGCAGTGGGTTTTGGGGAGTTTACCCACTGCAGGAACCCCTCTCTGCTATGTTGGGAAAAATCTTCTAGATAAAACAACTTATGTAACTCTTTTCTGAATTCGGCCCATGGCTTTGCTATGTGTTCTATAATAGATGCTATTATAGTCCCTGAAACTACCAGTATGAAGTTATGTGCAAAATCGTCTTCAGGTAGACCATAGATCCGTGCATGTTCCTCAAATACATCTAGGTATTCGGTCACATTAAGACCCGTAAACTTGCCTTTCTCTCTCAAAACTGCTTGGACTACATGAGCTCCTTGTTTCTCTGTTACTAGTTCCTTGAATATATCCTTCATCTCTCTTCTGTGGTCTGATCTAGAACTCAGAATGAGGTCCAGTGTGAGTGGCTCTACTATCTCTCTTAGTTCAGAGTAGAGATCAGAGAAGAAACTCGATGGGTCACAAGCTAGGAGGTGGTGGTCAATCTAAGCACTCTATCTAAGCCCCAAATATGTTTTTCCCCTCTTTCTTATGATGTTTTTCTAATGTTCTATCTAAGATATGAAAGCAGTGAATCCCTATTCTAAGCAAGAGTAAAAAAAGTGCACAAGTGTATGGACTACGCTAATGCAGATAGTGAATGCTCGAGATCAAGCAACAAAACAATCTTTCTGTTCAAAATGTGTATGTGAAGCAATGCAAACAAATCTCAGAACATGAAATGCTGGTACCTGGAGTCTCTGTCCGATGTCAAGGTTCGTGTTCGTCTTCTCAAGTAGTGGGTGATGCGTCGAGGATCACCAGGCAACCGCCTCGCTTCACGTCGAGTTCAGGGATTGAGAAGGAAGCTAGGTGATGGGAAGAGCCGGCGAGGGGTTGGATCAGGCCCCTAGGTATGCCGTTCCCACATCTTGCAAGTGGCGTCAGCGCGTTGGGCGCCTCATCCTCTCTCTGGTATGGTTATCAGCATATGCCCCTGCCCCTCGAAGATAGAAATCGAATGTGTGTACACATAAGACCGTAGGCATCAGGAACGATAGAATCCAGATACAGTGCTAAAACACAGAATTTAAGAGATCGATATGCAGACACAGCTCAATGATACAACAAGAATATAGCCGAAGTCATCCAATAAAACTGAGTGATACAATTATGGCTGCTACAGTGCGGGATCTGTGATACAGAAAGCCGTTATAGTATGGATCAAACCACTATAGTGTGGAACAAGGATACGATATGCCGCTGCTACAATGCGGATCGACCAAATATAAGGTATAACTCCCGCTATAGTGTGAGGAGACGCCCACGAGTCTCGGCTTTGTCCTTGCGGTCCAAGCTTTACTTCCGACTTTACTTCGGTCTTCAATCCAAGCTCTACTCTTAAACTTCTCGATAAGCACTTTTTCTTCACTTTACTTCCAATCACGTAAAAACCTGGAAAGAAGATCCACAAGCAAGACCCACGAGAAGGGGTGTGAGTAATATGGATACAAAAACAATCTCATATTAGTTCATTTGAAAAATAAATGCACTCATTTAAACTATGCCCCTCTTTCTCTCTTCCTTATTGCAACACTTGTCTTTCTTCCCTAGATCTGTGAAGTTTCCTATTCAAATTCAATAGTGTAATAATGTTTAATCACAGTTCTTAAAATGAAATAGTGATAATCATTTTGTTTATGAAAATCATACATCCATTCTTACAATTCGATACATGTCTTATTTAGCTTTGCCATTCGATTGGGCTCATCGTCTCATGAAGTAATATCATTTGCAAGAAACCGAAAATAAACATGAACCAGATTTGGCAAGAGCATCCTTCTTCCATAGCCCCTAGTGTGCCCCTTTTTCTTTTTCAACAGATTCTTCATTGAGGACATTTAGCTTACTTGAGGATCTTCAGTAACTTAAGATTCTTCTCTCAAAGGCCTTAGCAACCCCTGCTTTCTTCCTTTCTTACTCTTTCTTTTCCTCTTTACTTTCCTTTCTTCATTCCTCTTCTTTCTTTCTTTATCTCTTTTCTTCTTTTTCTAATTTCTTATTTCTTTATTTTCCTAATTTTCCCATCCCTTCTCTTGTCACCAGTCTCTCTCTCTCTCTCTCTCTCTCTCTCTCTCTCTCTCTCTCTCTCTCTCTCTCTCTCTCTCTCTCTCTTTCGACTTCTTCCTCCATGTCCATGCCAAATCCTCTAAGCATCGCCTGAGAACCTCTCTCTCTCTCTCTCTCTCTCTCTCTCTCTCTCTCTCTCTCTCTCTCTCTCTCTCTCTCTCTCTCTCTCTCTCTCTCTCTCTCTGCTGATAGGCGCTGCCTCCATTTGACTTGAGCCTGATTCCAGGCAACTCTCTCTCTCTCTCTCTCTCTCTCTCTCTCTCTCTCTTTGTATTCCTCTCTCTCTCCAGCGCGTCCATGTGCTGCAGCCATCTCTCTCTCTCTCTCTCTCTCTCTCTCTCTCTCTCTCTCTCTTTGTATTCCTCTCTCTCTCCAGCGCGTCCATGTGCTGCAGCCATCTCTCTCTCTCTCTCTCTCTCTCTCTCTCTGTCTCTCTCTCTGTCTCTGTCTCTCTCTCTCTCTCTCTCTCTCCGAAATTAGCTGCTTGCAATTTCTCTATGTGCTTACTGCGTGAACCTCTCTCTTTGCCTCTCTCTCTCTCTTTCAAGCTTTCTCTCTGTTGCACATCAATTTGTCGCCCAGGATCTTTGCTGACTTTACCCATAATCCTCCCTCTCTCTCTCTCTCTCTCTCTCTCTCTCTCTCTCTCTTTGTCTCCCTCTCTCTATCTCTCCTGATTCGAGCGCCACCAATTGTCTATATCGGTGCTTCTCCCTCTCTTCTCCTGATGCACCGCCGCTAGAGTAGCCACACGAGCGTATCCGCACCCCTCTCTCTTTGACTCACGTGGACTACAGACATCACAACCTCTGCACATCTATCGTCGCCATCGCTGCCCTTCTAAGCATAAATCTCTCTCTCTCTCTGCGAGCCAGATGAGCATGATCTCTCTCTCTCTCTCTCTCTCTCTCTCTCTCTCTCTCTCTATCTTCCAGGTGCACTAACAACCGACAAGTCCCTCTCCGCCTCCAAAATCGTCTGCACTCTGATCAGCAGCACTATGCCACTCCCTATAAGCTCATAAGTCTCTCTCGCTTCCTGCGAATGCAGCAATTGACAAACTCTCTCTCTTCCTGCGACATGCAGTGGCCGATAGGAAATCTCTCTCTTCCTGCAACATGCAACGGCCGATAGGATCTCTCTCTCTCTCTCTCTCTCTCTCTCTCTCTCTCTCTCTCTCTCTCTCTCTCTCTCTCTCTCTCTCTCTTCTAATTGATTCTATGTACTCCGTGCGCAAGCATCACCATGACTCATTGGTGTAGCAACTCGAATTTCTCTCCATATCGGTGCATAGAGCCATCAGCAATGTCGCCACTCCTGCCCTCTGTCACTCCAATCAAAAACTACTACGCGTGCTATTACTGACACCATTTGACTCTCTCTCTCTCTCTCTCTCTCTCTCTCTCTCTCTCCGACTCAGCCACCATGGCATAAGCAACCGGCTAGCAACATCGTATCTCTCTCTTTCTCCAACTGTATACATTACTAATAAGGAAAAATAGAACATAAAACAACACGTTCATGCTGCAGGGAAAACCAAATCAGAATCGATAAATATCTATGCTTGTTTAGCTTGCAAAAGCTAGGAATGGAAGGGGGTTTATTGAGACATTCTCTCTCTCACGTGCCTAAGGGCTCAATAGCCTCTCCCTCTCTTGGCATGGTAATGGAGCGTGTGAACAAGAACATGAAAAACATGAATGAACTGAAATGGACAAGGAGCCTACCTGGAAAGAAGATCCACAAGAAGGACCCACGGGGAGGAACAAATGAGGCTTGGGCATCTATTTATAGGCTCCCCCCTAGGACTTCCTTCGAGAACCTTCTAAGCTCCTTAGTTAACTTTTTAATTCCACATCACCCATCTTCATTTGCTATTTTTGGAAAATCACACCACTTATTTCTATTTTTGATTTTTCTCCTTTTTATTTTTCCTAGACTAAGGTTTTGGTTTCACACTGTATATACAAGATTTAATTAATCTAAGGGTTCAAACTTAGGATAAAAGCCAATTTCAGGGGGTCTAGGTTAGGGTTTTTGGTGGGGGAAATTAGGGTTTTGGCCACAATTAAGTCAAACATGTGAATTCAAGGGTCTATTTATAGTTTGGACCTAACTCCAAGGGTTTCTAAGGGTTTAGGTCAAGTTTTTCTGGGGTAAACTCATGTTTTTAAGGATTTTTTAAGGGGTCAAACCAAGAGGTTAATGGGTCAAAAGTTAGCTATTTACACACACATGTCTAATGTGTTAAAAATAAAGAAGTAAGCTCGTATATATTTTTGCAAAAAGGATTTTCTTCAAGTAGAAGGAAAATACAAAAATGAAAAATAGAAGCATTTACTTCAGCAAGTAGTGGAGGCCAAAAGAGAATCATTCAAAAGAGAATCAAATCCAAAATCTGAATTGTAAGAGGAGTGGCTGTCCAAAGTAGTGGAGAAATGATGGAGAAGAGCTCTCAAACTCATCATGAGAGTTTTTGGTCACTTGGCTATAAAAGAAGCGAGGGAGGACACTCAAAGAGAGAGCAAGAAGGCGTGGAAGCCCCCTTGTATTTATTTCATTTGGTTTGAGTCATTTTGTTCAGTTCACTCTCATAGAGTGTGTCCAGCCGCACACCCATTTTTGGGTAGTCTACTTGTGAGAGTCATATCTTTCAACATATGTATCCAAATTTAGTGTTTAAACATTCGTTGGAAAGCTTATCTTGAGTAATTCCTCTTTCTAGAACAGTTTTATGAAATTCTTTATGCTCTCTGAGTTATTCAGGTTTTAGTGAAGTCCAGTTTTCAGCCTAACTGAGTGGACAGGTAGTCTGTTTTGAATCAAATAGTTGACAACTCAAATCTACTCCAAATTGAGTTTTTGATATCTCATTTGAAAGCTCTAAGTGTCTAGTTTGAGTGACCAAAGTTTCAAGTTCATTGGATATTTCAGTTGGTACCAGTGTGTATTTGAAGGTTCTGCTGTTGGCAAGAGTCTTCATCCTGAGAAGGACTTCTACACTTTCCGCTGCGATTAGGAGAGGAATTCTCCAACATTTGGTATCAGAGCCTTGGAGTTTGAAGAGGCAAAGCATTGGAACTAAACTGAAGCAAAGGGAAAGCTACAAATCAAGGGGGAGCTTCGTGAATTCAAGAGAGAGCGCCACAACATACTTGAGGTAAACTTCAATCTTGGAAGTTTTCAATGGCTGATTTAGGACAACAAGTTGAGAAGTTAGACAAAGACAATTTTCAGTCTTGGAGGTATAGAATGATAAATTACCTTAAAGGTAAAGGTTTATGGGGTTTAGTTAGTGGAGATGATCCACAACCGGTAGACCTTGAAGATCCCAACATTACTCCGGCACAAAGGAGACAATTAGCTGATTGGGAAGAGAGGAATCGAAAGGTGATGTTCCTCATCTCACAAGTTATTTCTAACACTATGATTCGTCATGTGCAAAGCTTAGAAACAGCCAAAGAAGTTTGGGAAGCATTGGAGAAGGTGTATGCTACCTCAACAAGGTCTCGGAGGATGCAACTCAAGAACGAGCTCAACAACATGAAGAAAAGCTCAAACCAAAGCATTAGTGAGTATACATTGAGGATTAAGGAGCTTCGAGATCAACTAGCATCAGTTGGATGCAAGATAGAAGAGGAAGACATCGTCCAAACAGCCCTCAATGGCTTGAGGACTGAAGAAAAGTGGAAGTCCCTCATCACAAACATCCTTTATAGAGATCCTCTACCAACATTCGACAAAATTATACCAAATCTTGTGGCTGAAGAGGTTGCTCAACAAGGAGAAGGCAACAAAGGTAAGGACAGCCATAGTCAAATGTTATATGCAGGAAGAGGTAGAGGAAGAACTCAAGAGGAGGCTCGAGAGGAAGAGGAAGAAGCTACAACAATACAAATTTCAGCCAACACAACTCGGACGACAACAAGGACAACTCAAATGACAACACACATGGAAGAGGTCGAGGAAGAAATAGAGGAAGAGGTCGAGGTTCATACAATCCTCATAAAGGTATAACATGTTATCATTGTGGTAAACTAGGACATTATGCAAATGATTGTTGGCAAAAGAATGGAAGGCTGAATGGAGGCAACCAAAGGAGCCAAAATAACTATGCGAGTACATCAAGTGAAGGAGACAAGCAAACCATGCTTGCCATGAAGCATGACTACAACAACTCGAGAAGTGATGACCAAAAATGGTTCATAGATTCAGGTTGCAGCAACCATATGACATGCCAAGGAGATTTGTTCACAAAGCTACAAGCTCCAAGTGGAAAAGGATGTGTAGAGACCGGCGATGAAACTCAACACGCAATTGAGCATGTTGGAGATATCAAGCTTGGAGACAAGAAGGTATTGGCTGATGTTCTTCATGTTCCTACTATTGCAAAGAATTTGATTTCAGTAGGACAAATGGTAGAGAAAGGATATCATGTTATCTTCAATGAAAAAGGCTGCTTTATAAAGAATCCAAAAGAAGGATTCAAGGTCATTGCTCAAGGAAGGAAAGAAGGAAGGATGTTCACTTTGGACATTCAACAACCGCATGGAAAGGTGATGTATATTCAGTTTGGAAACAAGAGGATAGCTGAAATCGATTTGTGGCACAAAAGGTTTGGACATATCAACATTCCCAAGCTCAAGGACATAAGCAACCATGAAGTGGTAAGAGGTCTTCCAAGATTCAATGATGCCGGACTACATGAGTTTTGTGAAGCATGCCAACTAGGAAAGCAAACTCGACAACCATTCAAGAAAAGCAACTATGTGGCAAGGAATGTCCTCGACTTGATACACACGGATGTATGGGGACCATCACAACAACCATCAGTGGTTGGTAATAGATATTTTGTCACTTTTATTGATGATCATTCAAGGAAAGTATGGATGTTTTGCATAAAACAAAAATCAGATGTGTTCTCCATGTTCAAGAGATTTAAAGCACAGGTAGAAAAGGAAACAGGACGCTACATAAAGACCTTGAGGTCCGATGGAGGAGGAGAATATTTCTCCAGAGAATTTTCAGACTTTCTTTATGAAAATGGAATCAAGAGAAAATTTACATGTAGGTACACACCTCAACAAAATGGAATAGCTGAAAGGAAAAATCGACATATCACAGAAGTTGCAAGATGCATGCTCAACGAGATGAAGATGCCACTAAACTATTGGGCTGAAGCAACTAGTACGGCCGTTTATTTGATGAACAAGTGCACAACGGCTGGAGTGCATAATCTAACTCCCGAGGAGGTTTATTCCGGTCAGAAGCCTGACCTTACACATCTCAAAGTTTTTGGATGTGTGTGTTATGTTCACATCCCTCAAGAACTAAGGACAAAGATGGAGGCAAAGTCCGAAAAATGTATTTTTATTGGATATTCATCGGAGCAAAAGGGATATAGGTGCTACAATCCGGTGACAAAGGAGCTACGAGTCTCACGAGATGTGGTATTTGATGAGCTAAGACCATGGTTTGGAGACAAAGGGAAAGAGAAGACTCTTGAAGAAGATTGCGAAGATGATGAAGGTGCTGTCCAAGAAGAATTTCAGCAAACAAGCACTCAAATGTCAGGTCCAGAAGCTTCTACATCACTTGGAGAAAGCTCAACATGGAAGGGGAGGCTAAGGAGTCATTCCTCATCACCAACATCAGCTTATGAAAGATCTAAAGCCAAAAGTGCTCCCCAAAATAGTGATTCAAATACAAGTGAAGAAGAGTATGAAGAGGTGATCACACCGAAGGTAAAGTTGAACCGATTGAAGAAGCAATGTTCAAAAGGAAATGAAAGGAGGTCTTCAAGAGCAAGGTATCCAATTGAAAGGCTGAGCTATGATAGTTTTATTGCAAAACATTTTGCATATATGACACAGGTGGTCAAAGATAAAGAACCGGATGCATATGAAGAAGCATGTACACAAAAAGAATGGCAAGAAGCTATGCAAGAAGAGATGAAAGCTCTCAAGGACAATCACACATGGGAGCTAGTTCCAAAGGCTGAAGGTATGAAGATTGTTCCAAATAAATGGGTGTTTAAAATAAAGAGAAATGCTGACGGCTCTCTAGCAAGGCATAAAGCTAGACTAGTAGCAAAAGGATTCAAGCAAACTCACGGCATCGATTATGAAGAGACTTTCAGCTCGGTTGCAAAGATGGGAACAATTAGAACCTTGATTGGAGTGAGCGCAGCAAGGAGATGGCCATTGTACCAACTCGACATAAAAAATGCTTTTCTCAATGGTGAACTTCAAGAAGAGGTATACATGAGTCAACCGATTGGATTTGAAGACAAAAAGCATCCAAATTTTGTTTGTAGATTGAAGAAAGCTTTGTATGGGCTGAAGCAAGCACCACGTGCTTGGAATCAAAGATTGGTCGAGTACCTCACAAGGTGTGGGTATAGTCCAAGTAATGCAGATCCATCTCTCTACATGAAGAAAGAAGAAGGCAAGCAGGTATATATTTGCATATACGTTGATGATCTCATCATAACAGGAAGTAATGTTACAGGAATACAAGAGATCAAAAGGAAACTCGGTAAGGAGTTTAAAATTTCAGATCTTGGTGAGCTGAAATACTTTTTAGGCATTGAGATAGTCTATGGGAAAGATGGCATTTACTTAATGCAAAGAAAGTACCTATTGGATGTTCTTTTCAGATTTGGAATGAGTGAATGCAAACCACTCACTCAACCTATGGACACAAATGTGAAGCTATGCTCAAATGATGGAGAGAAGTTACATGATGTAACTACATACAGGAGTATTATAGGTTCATTGATCTATGCTACGATCACAAGACTAGATTTGTGTTATATTGTTGGAGTTCTTTCTCAATTTATGCAAGCTCCAACAAGTGAACATTTAAATTCAGCCAAACGAGTGCTAAGATATGGGAAGCACACTGTCAATCATGCATTGTTTTATAGATATGATGAAGAAATGCAGGTAAAGGGCTTCAGTGATGCTGATTGGGCTGGTTCCAAGGAGGATAGAAGATCCACTTCAGGTTATGTGTTCATGATAGGTAGCAAACCTATCACATGGAGCTCAAAGAAGCAACCTACTGTTGCACTATCATCGACAGAAGCTGAATATAGAGGTTTAGCCTTTGCAACTTGTGAAGCTATGTGGATTAAGAAGCTCTTGGCTGATCTTGATGTGCAGGTGGAGACCATTCCAATTTATGGTGACAACATGTCAAGCATTCACTTGACAAACAATCCAATGTTTCATGCACGAAGCAAGCACATAGAAGTGCATTATCATTATGTTCGATAAAAAGTTGGATATAAAGTTCATTGGAACTAATGACCAGGTTCCAGACATGCTTACAAAGTCCCTCGATGCTTCTAAGCTGAAGAGGTTCAAGGACGACATCAACTTACAAGATATGGTTGAAGGTGCAAGCTCACATGTGAGCTTGAGGGGGAGTGTTAAAAATAAAGAAGTAAGCTCGTATATATTTTTGCAAAAAGGATTTTCTTCAAGTAGAAGGAAAATACAAAAATGAAAAATAGAAGCATTTACTTCAGCAAGTAGTGGAGGCCAAAAGAGAATCATTCAAAAGAGAATCAAATCCAAAATCTGAATTGTAAGAGGAGTGGCTGTCCAAAGTAGTGGAGAAATGATGGAGAAGAGCTCTCAAACTCATCATGAGAGTTTTTGGTCACTTGGCTATAAAAGAAGCAAGGGAGGACACGCAAAGAGAGAGCAAGAAGGCGTGGAAGCCCCCTTGTATCTACTTCATTTGGTTTGAGTCATTTCGTTCAGTTCACTCTCATAGAGTGTGTCCAGCCGCACACCCATTTTTGGGTAGTCTACTTGTGAGAGTCATATCTCTCAACATATGTATCCAAATTTAGTGTTTAAACATTCGTTGGAAAGCTTATCTTGAGTACTTCCTCTGTTTAGAACAGTTTTATGAAATTCTTTATGCTCTCTGAGTTATTCAGGTTTTAGTGAAGTCCAGTTTTCAGCCTAACTGAGTGGACAGATAGTCTATTTTGAATCAAATAGTTGACAACTCAAATCTACTCCAAATTGAGTGTTTGATATCTCATGTGAAAGCTCTAGGTGTCTAGTTTGAGTGACCAAAGTTTCAAGTTCATTGGATATTTCAGTTGGTACCAGTTTTTATTTGAAGGTTCTGCTGTTGGCAAGAGTCTTCATCCTGAGAAGGTCTTCTACACTTTCCGCTGCGATTAGGAGAGGAATTCTCCAACATAATGTACATATTCAACATGGTTTTGCATCGCACAATCAATTAAATTGGCCAAAACATGCACATAATATCTCACCTTTTCAGTCAAAACATCACACAAAACCTAGGAAGTCAATGAACTTTGAAAAAAAATCATGCACACTTCCTTGAGGGATTTCACCCCGACAATCCTAGGAGTGAATCATCCTAGGAATCGATTATCAATTAGAAAGAAACATATTGTTACTCATGTTCATGAGCATGCTTATAGTGATTGTGCACCTTGATTCATGTTTGGAGCTACATACGATCAAAATTTCGAATAGAATCCATTGTTAAGCAGGGCAACACTGGACATTGGTTTGACATCTCTCAACCAACCAACTTGTATAATAGTTTGTCACTTTGTTTCCCACATTCTAGATTAGATTTCCTTCATAAGAGTCAATTGTCCAAGTCTTTTATCCAAAAAACCCAAAAAGTTATAAAACCAACAAAATCATGGAACATGATGAGAACATTGAGCATGTGATTGAGACATCTCATTGTTTCTCTACTCTCGAGGAGTAAGATTTATGTCTTCAGTAAAATTCTAATTCCTATATTATTCTTGTCTCTTCCCTTCATGAGTATGCTCTAGTCCAAGAGTATGCTCTCAATGTTGACAAGTGCTTCGAGTTTAACGAATCACATGATGCCTTAGTTGAAACAAAGTACAAAACTATCGACACCAAAGTCAAACCCATAGCTCAACCATTACCCCAAGGAAGCAAGGAAAAAGTTATTGATGTGAAAAAGGATCCAATTCTTTTGGATACAAAACATAGGACATGCATTCACAGATGAGACAATCAACCATGTGAAAATTAGTAGAGATGATGAATTTCTTTCCCCAACAGAGAGAGATAAGTTTCAGAGAGTCATAAGTAGCCATGCAAAAGCCTTTACTATGTATCCTCATGAGATTGGATGTGCAGATCCAAAGCTAGTTGCACCCATGATTATCTTACTATTCCACATATTCCATGGAATCTTAACCCTATACCAGTTCCAAAGGCTCACTTACCATAGCTAATGAAACTACTTAAGGAGAAGATAAGCATGAGAATTTTAGATCTAGCTTTTGCACCTTACTCAAATAGAGGGTTCATTGTGCCTAAAAAGAATGGGAAACTACGTTTTATTCAAGATCTCCAACCTGTCAATAAAGTCACCATAAAGAATGTAGGAACAGGACCCACTATAGATGAGTTTGCTGAATCATTTTTAGGACATTCTATCTATTCAATGGGTAACTTATATTCGGGATATGACCAATTCCAATTAGCAAGTGATAGTCATGACGTAACCACAAGAAAACCTCCTTTAGGCTTAGTGCAAATGTGTACTTTACCTCAAGGAGTGACTAATTTGGTGCTGCATATAATGAGTGCTATGAATATGGTCTTACATGATTTTATCCCTCATATAATCAAGCCATTCATTGATTATATTCCAATTAAAGGGAGTGAGGAACGTGTAAAGGAAATTACTTTAGATTCATCTAGATGTCATAAATTTTTTCTTGATCATATCTCTAATTGTGAACGGATATTTCAATGATTTGAAGAGGTAGGTCTCATATTTTCCATGGAAAAATCTATTTTTATTGTCAACAAGGTTCTTATTGTTAGATAGTTATGTGGTTATTATGGTCAAAAGCCATACCCACAGAAAGTTGATGCGATTAGCAAGATTTGTGAAACATGTAACAATGTGCGTGCATCTTTTATGTTATTTGGATCCCACAGTTTGGTCATGTTGCTGATTGTGTCTATGACTTGTTGAGGAAGAAAGAGAAATTTATTTGGACTGCCTAACACACACAAGCTATGCCGAAATTGAAGAAATTGTTGCTTGAAGCTCCCATCCTTAAGCGTGTAGATTATTCTGTTAACAAACATATTATATTGACTCTTGATACTAGTCCTACTAGTATTGGTCGATTCATAAATCAAGATGATAGTGAAGAGAATAGATATGCAATTAGGTTCGGGGCTAAAATTTTACATGAAACACAATGAAAGTATTCATTTGTTTTTCAAGTTCATGTTTTTTTTTTCCAATTTCATTCCACTTATTTTTGCCATTCATGTTTGTTTCCAATTTCACTTCATGCATGTTTCTTTTTAATCTTTGCATTGCATTTCATATCCACATCACTTGAGTCAAAAGTGCAAATGATGATTTCTCTACTTGACTAAAATTATATCTTAATTACTAAGTAATTTATCTACTAAGAAATCAATTATAAACTAGGATTATGGAAAGATAGAGCATGTAGACTTGGAGGTTTATTTTGGTAACATGAATTTCATATGTAAACATGCATATCTATCTTGTATTGAAAGCATATTTTTTGAAGTCCTAGCTCCGGTTACTACATGGTTCCACATCCTTAGTCCGCCTCACAACACTTGTATCAGAGTTTAAACAACTATTCTCCATCATCCAAAATGATTGTACCTTGTATCAAGGTTTAATTTTTCCCTATCATAAAAAAAAACAAAGCTGCTACATGTTACCAAGAAGTTTACACTTTCTTCCACCCCAAAAAAGTGAATGTATCCATAGAGTCATTGAATCATCATCAAAAGGAGAGAGAGAGAGAGAGAGCAAGCCAGAGGAAGCCAAGGAGGCATAACAGAATAAATCATGGGCTATATAGGTAGCCTTATGCATTAGTGGAGTTTAGTTAGATTTCCTTGCATATTATTAGAGAAAGAGCATATTCATATTTATGTAGGAAAGAAGTTGATCTAAAATAAGCTAAAGATGAAAGATGGCTCTTGAAAAGCCTAAATCTTTGTTTATAATCATATTCAAGGTAGATTGCTTTATGAAAAAGGTACAAAGTTTTCTTCAAGATGAGAGGAAGTGATGCCTAAAATGCTTCAATACATCCACTTCTACTTCATATTGATGCTTGTTTGTTTTCTTTCTTGATTCTCAATGTTGCTTGTTCATGTTGCCTATTTATTCATGCATATTCATGTTGCATGTTCCAATTCTTTCTTTCATGCAAATTTTTCTTCATGTCATTGTGCCTACTCAATTATGCATATAATCAATTTTTTCTTCCATGTTTTTTATGTTGCCTATAAAAGAATTTGATTTGGAACTTTTTGTTTTTCAGAAAGATTAGAGTGGTGCTTCTTGAGGAATCACAGGTTTAGCGGGACCGAATGTCGTTGAGATTTTCTCTCCTCTCTCATTCATGAAGGCCTATAGTAAACATATTCGGTGAAGGTATCCAGAATTCCTTGAGAACTCTGAGATGCATCAAGGATGTCAAAGGGAGTTCACATGCAAAATTTGGAAGAAATCAAGCAAATCCAGGGTAGCGATCAAAGCTGTTCAAATTTTGGAAATTAGGGCAAAAATTTCAATGTCTCCAAATCACATGAAAAGTCATATACTTGTAAAGCCTATCAAAGGCAGTCGATAGCATGAATTTAACATGAAAATGGATTTTCTAGCACATTGATATGCCATGTGCATTTTGTAAAAAATATAATTTTTCCACTTAGACCCCTAATTTAAAAACTCTAATTCAACCTTTTAGCCATATGATTGAAGTATATGTACACATTGCATCTATTCCTCCGACATCTTACTAGAGAGATGTCTCTCCTCCCAACCTTATGCCTCTATATATAGCTACTCGAATCAATGAGGATCATAATATATATAAAGATATATAGATATCATGTAGATACACATATATAAATATAAAATGGAGTAGATATATATGCATCACACATACATGCCTAAATGCACACACATATATATATATATATATATGCATACATATTTACATGTACACATTTACACATATAGATATATATACATATATACATGTGCATATCACATATACATGCCAACATGCACACATAAATATATATATACATGCGTACATATTTACATGTACACATTTACACATAGACACATATACATATATACATGTACACATCACATATACATGCCTACATGCACAAATGTATACTTATGCATGCATACAAAATTATAAACACTTGCATGTATTACATGAATACATGAATATTTTACATAAATGCATATGCATATATACACATATGCATACTAACACATGTATACATATATCACACACATGCACGCACATACATATACATGAAATACATGTATATGCACATTGCCTACTAACATATGTATACATATAATAAACATGAATACACACACATATGCATACATACATGATAAAAATTTGCTCCTCGAAGATAAAGCTATATATAAAATAATTAGGCATACCGGCGAGCTTCATGTTCTAACTTAAAAGAACATGATTTCATCTCCCTAGTGGGATTCATCATTATTCAAGTTGAATAAAAAATCTATTATTTGATATCCATTCAGATAGTCTCATCTTCATTATCCTTATTGATTTCATCTATTTCTTCTATTGTTAAATCTGTGTTCTCATGAGTAAAATCATCTATTGATGGATTAATATCGATTTCTGGTAATTTCTCTTCCTCATTAGTAGAATCTGCATGTAGGATATTATCCTCTTCATCAAAAGATTAGTATCATTATGACGTATAATGATTCTAATTTCTCTTTCAGATGTTGATGTATCAGTATGTGATGTTGAATCATCAAGAGGACATGAATGACTTGCCACCAAGGGTGAGCATCTGGGTGTTTATAAAAAAATGCTTGTTCAATATGCCTAGGAAGAATATATGGATCTTTAGTAGATCGCATTACCTTGGAAGAATCAATTGCCCAAAACCTAGATAATTCCTTTCTTAATGTGGAATTACTACCTTTATACTTGGCTCGAAACCAGTCAACCTTCAAAATGACCTATCAAAATATATAGAAACAAAAACCCACTATTAGGTGCTTAAAAAAATAACTAACTCCATCATAAAAAATATAAACTTTTTTCTACCTGTTTGAATGTACGAAATGAAATTTCATAGATACCAACAATAGTTCCTACGTAACCAACTTGACATCTATAAGGTTCGTGTCTTTTGAGCTAGCACGTGATAGTTGCTTGAAAGAAGCAACAATACTAGAATCCTCTGTTTTATGTAAAGAATCAATGGCTTTGATTCTAATATGGTGTCCAAAAGCCCACGTATTAGTGAACATTCAAGCCTGCAAAAGAAATTAAATTAGTGAATAGAAACTAATACACATATATATTAAAATAAAATTACCTTTTGTTCATAACCTATCATTAACTCTCTCTACTGATCTGAGATTTCTTCATTATTTGAGTTGGCGCATTGCAAACGACTATATAGCCAATCCATGAAAGAAGGTATATCTGTAATCTCATTATTATCGAGATTACGTCTATATCTTTTGTTTGTTCGCCTTTTACTTCGGAGATTTTGAAGTTCCTGTTTGTACTCACTAAGGAATGCTTGCATGCATTCGCTATTATATGCTACAAAAGTAGAACCATCATTTTTTTCTTGAAAGGTAAATAAAAATGGAACTCCTTTACCTGATAATACCTCATTTGTTATTTTTGAAGAAGACTTGTTGGTCCATGCACGTGTAGCTTCTTCATGAACTCTTTCAAGGTACTCACTAATGAATACATGCACTCTTCAAGCATCCAACCCTTTGACATGGATCCTTCTGGTTCCGATCTTTGTCGCATATAACCTTTTAATATTCCCATAAATCGCTCAACCCAAAACATCCATTGAGTGTTGACAACACCTACAATCTCTATTTCATCTACAAGATGGACTAATAAATGAACCTTAATATCAAAAAATGAAGTAGGAAGTTCTTTCTCCATCAAACATAGTAGCTCTTTGCATTCATGTTTTTTTGTGGGATCGAATTTTTGTCAATCTCTTTGGATGTAATCCACCTATACATATCATTAAAAAAATTATAAAGAAGTTAATTCAAAAATAAAAGATATCCAATATTCATATATATTAAATATAAAAGTATCATAATTACATTATAAGCGATCCAAGACCATAGATCACGTCTCATACTCCTTTGATTGTACATCCATCAATAACCAAAGGTAAAATATGTTTCAAAAATTTATGCCAGTCATGGGTCTTTCACCCAGATAAGCTCTTATCATCCATATTAAAAATGTTTTGAAAAGATGCTCCATATCCTGTAGGAGTCTCAATCAATTGAATTCTATTATTGATAGTCTGTATCTCTTTTGTTGTAAGTACCCAGGGAGCAGGTCCATAAGTCGTTTCCTGTCGATGTCTATCAAGAACTGGCCATAACTTTGGTTTTTTATTTTTGATCTTTCAAGTCATTCCTTGATGCTATGGTATCTTTTAGTCCAAGAAGATGTTGCCATAGTGAATAACCAATATTCTTAAATATATGCATAGGATCAAGAAGATGACATACTTTTAACTCTTTCCAATACTCCAAAGAATACCATATTGATATGTTCTCTGCGAGTGCCAATTTTCCTTTACCTCTCTTCACATACTCATTATCTTCGTCATCACTGAAGATTTCTGATTTTGGATCTCTCAGAGGTCCATCTGTCCATTTTTTATCGCAATCCATAGGCATCATAGGTTTTGGACACTTACCTATTTCAAGCTTTCCATAAAAACGTATCACTTGTCTTTTGGATATTAATGGATGATCATTAGGCAAGAATCATCGATGTCGAAGATAAATATTTTTGTTGAGATTCCTACTATAGATTGATCTCAACCAATCACCACAAGATGGACAAGCTTTATACCCCTTAGTAGATATTCTTGCATCATGAAAATGATAAAGATATAATTAGATTAAATCATGTTTATTTATATGCATATTGAATAAAAAAATTACATCAATACTTGAACAAACACCATATCCTAAAAAATCGTGAATAGTCCAAGCCACAATACTAGGAACCGTAATATGTCTTTCATTGATGCTTTTCGATACATCAATGACATTAATACCTCTCCATAACTCTTGGAGATCTTTAATGAGAGGAGCAAGATATATATTCATATCTTTAACTTGTCTTTTGCCTAGGATTAAAAGTGAAAGCATTAAATGTTCCTTTCTAATGCTAAGATATGGCGGAAGAATGTAGTTTATCACTACAAGAAATCAAAGTGCATAGCGACGCAGCCGAAGCGAAAAAATTCCGGGGACCGTCGCTTACGCGACGCTAGCGTCGTATAAGCTTCGTATAAGCGACGGTCGTATTTTTGAAATTTGGATTTTTAGGCGGGGTGCGTCGCAGACTCAAGTGAGCGTCGCTTAGGCGACGGTAATCTGTGGTCGCAAACAAAGTCGCTTGCTAGCGACGGCAAGTGCGACGTGGGAAAACTGGAGAGCGTCGCATATGCGTCGTCCATTCGAGAGCATCGCGTAAGCGACGCTTCAGAATGTTCAAAAAAAATTCTGAGTTTTCCCGGCACATTTGTGCCGAGATCTGGACGAGAGCAAGAGAACGAGAGAGAGAGAGAGAGAGCGCGCGAGAGAGAGACACCAGGTATGCGCACACACACACTTACACTCACATACATATGCATACACACACATATACACACATAGAGACACACACACACATAATGTTGCATACACACACATATACACAAATACACACACATATACACACATACACACATAATGTCGCATACACACACATATACATACATACACACTCACATATACATGCACACACACATATATACATACACACACATATGCATACATAGTGCACATGCACACACATACACACACACACACATACACATGCATACACACATACACACACATATATGCATACAAACACACATAGAGAGACATGCACACACATACACATACATGCATACATATGCATATGCATATGCATACATACATACATACTTACATGCATACACACACATATGCATACACAATGCACATGCATACATACACATACATAATGCATATGCATACATACATATACATAATGCATATGCATACATAATGCACATGCATACATACACATACATAATGCATACACACACATATGCATACATAAAGCATACACACACATACACACACATATGCATACATACATGCATACACATACACACATAGACACACACAGACACATACATATGCATACACACACATATACACACATAGACACACACATACACATACACATATACAGACACGCACATACACACACTTACACTCACATACATATGCATACACACACATATACACACATAGACACACACACACACACATAATGTTGCATATACACACATATACACACATACACACATAATGTTGCATACACACACATATACATACATAGACACTCACATATACATGCACACACACATATATACATACACACATATGCATACATAGTGCACATGCACACACATACACACATACATACACACACATACACACACACATACACACACATACACACACATACACACATACACACACATACACACATACACACACATATATGCATACATACACACATAGAGAGACATGCACACACATACACATACATGCATACATATGCATATGCATATGCATACATATATACATACTTACATGCATACACACACATATGCATACACACATACACACATACACATACACATATACACACACATACACACACATATACACACTCATATACACACATACACACATAATGTTACATACACACATATATATGCATACACACACATAGAGAGACATGCACACACATACACATACATGCATACATACATACATACTTACATGCATACACACACAAATACACACTCATATACACACATACACACATAATGTTACATACACACATACACACACATACGCACACATACACACACATACACACACACATACACACACACATACACACACACATACACACATACACACACATACATACACACGTACACATACACATATACACACACATATACACACACATATACACACACAAATACACACTCATATACACACATACACACATAATGTTACATACACACACATACACACACATACACACACTTACACACACACATACACACACACATACACACATACACACACATACACACACATACACACACATACACACACACATATACACACATACACACACATACACACATACACACATACACACACATACTCATATACACACATACACACATAATTTTACATACACACATACACACACATACACACATACACACACATACACACACACATGCACACACACACATACATACATATACACACATACACACACACATACACACACACATACACACATACACACATACACACATACACACACAAACACACATACACACACATATACACATACACACACATATATGCATACACACACACATAGAGAGACATGCACACACATACACATACATGCATACCTATGCATATGCATATACATACATACATACATACTTACATGCATACACACACATATGCATACATAATGCACATGCATACATACACATACATAATGCATATCCATACATAATGCACATGCATACATACACATACATAATGCATATGCATACATAATGCACATGCATACATACACATACATAATGCATACACACACATATGAATACATAAAGCATACACACACATATGCATACATACATGCATACACACACAAATAGACACACACACCCATAGACAAATACACATACATAAACACACACACATACACACACATATACACACACATACACACATAGACACATACACACATAATGATGCATTTACACACATACAGATGCATACACACATACAAATGCATACACACATACAAAGTTCCTAACAACGAGTCTATGTGTGTCTATGTGTAAACCCACAACCTATCTACTGACACTCAACGAGTATCTCATGAAAAGAGATATAAGCTTATCTATGTGTATGTGTGTGTATGTGTGTACGTGTGTGTATGTGTGTGTCTATGTGTAAACCGACAACCTATCTACTGACACTCAACGAGTTTCTCATGAAAAGAGATATAAGCTTATCTGTCTGCACATGATTTAACTCAAATAGAATTTTCTCCTATTAATAATTCACATAATTCACTGCTAATGCTCCCTTGTATATGCTTCTCCTTTGTTGATGGACCCACGTTGTAAACCGACAAACTGTCTACTGACACTCAATGAGTTTCTCATGAAAAGAGATATAAGCTTATCAGGCTGCACATGATTTAACTCAAATAGGTTTTTCTCATGTGAATAATTCACATAATTCGCTGCTAATGCTCCCTTGTATATGCTTCTCCTTTGTTGATCGACCCACGTTGTAAACCCACAAACTGTCTAGTGACACTCAACGAGTTTCTCATGAAAAGAGATATAAGTTTATCTAGCTGCACATGATTTAACTCATCTATCTCTTTTCATGTAGGCTTATCTAACCTACATGAAAAGAGATATAAGCTTATCTGTCGCACATGAATTAACTCAAATAGGATTTTCTTCTGTGAATAATTCACATAATTTGCTGCTAATGCTCCCTTGTATATGCTTTCTGTCAATGGTGCACACTGACATCTCACCTGTATGCGTGCCTACATGTAAACAAAACCTCATTACACCTCAGACAGTGATCTAATGTAATATCAGAGATTATCAAATCTAAGCAAAGAACCTGAGCTAAAAAACGTGTCTTCTGCTTCCCATCAGTCCAGGCATATGGATTGATGTTCATCTCTCCATAGCTATCTGCCTCAATAATACCATGCAACTTTTTTATCAATGTTATTAAACAAAAATAGTGGCATCCCTGGTCGGACATTCTTTACATAGATGATATGAGAAGCTCGAAGGCTTGGACATGCACAAAAGCTAATGATCAAGCTATTGTTCATGCATATGGTTTAAAGGGAGAGACGTATATCTGTGATAGAAAGTAAGAGGATTGATAAAGTATACCAAACAGAAGCTGTGTGACGCATTCATTGTAAGTCGCATGGTCAGAATGAGGCCTTTGTATGTTTCGGTCTTATGTCTAGCTCCCATGACAGAAGCTAAGCAAAGAACCTGAGCTGAAAAACGTGTCTTCTGCTTCCCATCCGTCCAGGCATATGGATTGATGTTCATCTCTCCATAGCTATCTGCCTCAAAAATACCATGCAACTTTCTATCAGAAAGTAAGAGGATAGATAAAGTATACCAAACAGAAGCTGTGTGACGCATTCATTGTAAGTCGCATGGTCACAACCAAAAATCACAGCAGCAAGCTCCTCTGCTAGAAGGTTCAAGAACGGGAGCGGTGATGAAGGAGAATGGCTAGCCCAAGAGGAAGGAGAATGAAGGCCTTTGTATGTTTCGGTCTTACGTCTAGCTCCCATGACAGAAGCACTTTGCTGGCGATGAGACTTGCATATGGTTTAAAGGGAGAGACGTATATCTGTGATAGAAAGTAAGAGGATAGATAAAGTATACCAAACAGAAGCTGTGTGATGCATTCATTGAAGCTATGTGTATTAATTACAATAACACTTTCATAATAATATTTTTTATGAATGAAGGCATTCTGTGGGTAGAACATTGACACCAATGGATGAATATATGAAAGATATTGACACCAGCATTCACGAGTTCACTATCAAGGATGTAGTTGACAATGATGTGGATAGCAATCTGTGGAGCATGCGCAAGAGCAAGGCTAAGTGGTTCAGGATCTTGGGTGTTCTGCCGGGTATGATCGCCGTTGGGAGGTGGTTTTCTGATATTTGCAGATGGAAGAACCCTATCACCACAGTTCTCGTCCATTTCCTCTTCTAGTTCGACAATAGATCCCAAGGTGAATAAATGAAGAGAGTTTTGTACCTTTCGCTATTGTGCATGTCGATGATTCCAAAGGTGAATTAATGAAGAGATCTGTTATTGAATATCAAACATCATATTCATACTAGCTAATGAGACCTAATATGTTGTTTTTTTTTTAATTTCAATATTTTTAAAAATTCTCTTTGGATTTCTCCAAATATCATGTCACCTATATCCATGTAAGCGACTACTCATGAATTATGAACCACTCTAGTAAATTGTGGATGATTGAAATCTTAACCAATAATATCGCAATAAATATACCGATGCAAAGTTGCATGTATGTAGTGTTATTTTCTCCTTTCTTTCGTTCATGTTGTATTCTTAAGATGTAGATATATAGATGTTGGCAAACTTGAAGTTCTATAACATTTCAAGAACAAGAGTCAACAATTAGGAGAATAAGAGAGAGAGCCAACAAAGAGAGAGAGAGAGAGACAAAGAGAGAGAGAAAGAATTCAAAGCGAAAAAGATGTAGAAAGAGAGAAACAGAGACCTGCATATACTTGCTTTAGCTCGTAAGCGCAGCGCAACTGTGAACGTTGGAGAGCTCTTTGATCATATGCGTGAAAATACCGATCGAAGAGCCTCCAACGTTTTAATTTTTCCCGTCAACAGACCGTCGTGTAAGCGATGATACATGCATCGCATAAATGACGTAAAAACAAGCGTGCAAGCCATGATACATGCGTCAAATCAGCATCGCGTATGCGACGTTCTGAGCGTCGCATATGCGACGTTTTGAGCGTCCCTTAAGCGACGCATTTTGGAACCGTCGTGTAGGCGATGCTACGGGTGAGCGTCGCAGTTGCCGTCGCAGTATTCGTCGGAAAACGTGTCGTTCGTGTCGTCGTTTAATCGACAGTCCGCGCTCGATGGTAATTCTGACGCAAGTTGCAATTTTATAGCGACGAAATTCTGTCGCGTTAACCATCGCTACACGCCCGTATTCCTTGTAGTGTATGACTACCACTAGCCATGTTGACCATTTACTGGATGGGGGGATGGGGGAAGAGAGGGAGAGAGATGGGGGTGCTTAGATTAAGCTGACAGGGGTCCAAAGAGGGCTGGATCTTGCACAATAAATGATGAACAATGCCAAAGGGTCTTCAATACTTCAAGAGTACCTGGAGGGTGACATGGAATTGCACATGTAGTCGGAAGATGGAGAATGAACCAAAGAAAAAGAAGCTAATGAGGAGATTAACTCATTGATCAAAGAGTCATGGTGCGTCACCGAGAAGACGCCATGAAGTTTTCTCAAATCCTATGCTATATAGATCCCCAGATTAAGTCTTTGCACCGTCCCAGTGCACTCCTTATTCGTACAAACAAAATGCAAAATGCACTACAAGAACTGAAGTGAATTGTGGTATGTATAGTGAATGAATTTCTTCCATCTTAAATTAATTTAGGTAATTCTTCACCTAGGAGATATTGACCAGGGGTATCCTCTCACCCTTCAAATCCTCAAGATGCACTACTCCTTGTGGTAATAACTTTATCACCTTGTATGGTCCCATCCATTCGGGTTCCAATTTGATTGAAACTATTGGGATTTGATGCACCAAACCAAGATCCCTTCGTGTACTTCATTAGACTCAAGATACCTATCATGCAACCATTTTTGCTCTTCTTGTCTTACCTGAAGTTTCTGCATCGCTCTTTCTCTATATTCTTCTAATGCCATCAGTCTCCTAATGGGAGGTTCAATTCCAATATTTTTGGCTCCAATTTCTCTCCTGATAATAAATTCGAATGGTGTCAATGCCTCTTTACCATATACCAAGCGAAATGGACTCTCACCAGTGGTTCCCCTTCTTGTAGTTCTGAAAGGCCAAATTGCATCGATCAATGCTTGTGGCCAAGAGCTTTGATGATCAAAGGATAGTTTGCCTAGCAACCCAATCAAAATTTTGTTGGAGCTTTCTGCTTGGACATTTGCCTTTGGATAGTAGGCACAGGACGTTTTGTGAAAAATCTTGTACCTATCAAAGATAAATTGGAGCAATTGATTTACAAAGTTTGTGCCCCTATCACTAGTGATTTCAAGTGGGCAACTAAATCTTGAGAATATATGTTTACACAAAAACTTAGCCATTGTCAAGGCTATAGAGTCCATAGTAGCTTTAGCTTCTATCCATTTAGTTGCATAACATGTGGTCCTCAAAATATACTTCTTACCCACAGGTTGACCAATTGGACTGATTTGTCCAATGAAATCAAAACCACATCGTTTGAATGGTAGCCATCTTGAAGAGATGACTAAACTAGTTGGAAATTCAATCTAGTTGGACTAGGGGTACATCTCTGGTAGATGTTGCATGCTTTGGCAAACTTGATTCCATCTTTGTAGATATGAGGCCACCATAGCCCTTCATGGATGATTCTGTGAGCCAAATCCTCCCCCTTTAGATGCCCTTCGCTGTGTGCTGCCTCAAGCATAAGGTTTACCTCCTCTGAATAAACACACATTTTTAAGATACCATCGTGACAATATCTATACAAATTTCTGTTTATATTTGAGTACGCTTTGGCTTTAAGGAGTAATCATCTCTTTTCTATAGGTGTTAAGTGTTTTGGGAATTTTCCAATAGTGAGAAAATGGAGAATTCCATCATACCAATCCGTTTGGGTTGCTACCAAAAAGAGATTACTATCCACCAACTCATCATTAATACTTATCGCCTTCTTGCTCATGGTGGTCTTGGCCACTTGATCTACCATGTAATGCTCTTTTCTTGGATTAATTTGAATATCAAAATCAAATTCTTAAAACACGAGTAACCATCGCCAAACCCTTCCAGCCGCTCTACGCTTGTTAATCAAGTACTTCAAAGGCTGATGATCAAATACGAAAATAACATGCACACCTAGCAAGTAATGCTGAAACTTTGGAAGAGCAAATACAATAGCCAAACCTTCCCTTTGAGTCCTGCTTTAGTTCCTTTCTACTTGGGTAAGCAGTCTGCTAGCATAGGAGATAGGTTTATCAACCTTGTGTGATGATGGTTGAGACAAGACTGCTCCAACAGCATGAAGACTTGCATCTGTATGCACATAAAACTCTAATGATGAGTTACGGACACTTAAAAGCAGAGTGGTACATAGCTTGAGCTTTATTTCACAAAATTCTTTCTCACATTCATGACTCCATGAGAAAGGAACCTTTTTACTGGTAAGCCTTCACAAGGGCTTAGCTATTTCTGAATACATTCGTATAAATCTTCTATGGTATCCTACATGGCCCAAAAAGCTTTGCACTTCTTCTACTCTTTGTCAAAAGCATGTAAATGATAGCTATGACCTTTGTTCGATCAAACATTATCCCTTCAGAAGATACTATGTGACCAAGAAGAGTGCCTTTAGTAACCAAAAAGTGACATTTAGCATGATTTAACTTCAAATCTATTCTGAGACATTGCTCAAAGATTTCCTTCAATTTCTCCAAATGATCACGGGAAACTTGAATTGCTGCTCTCCTATATGTGCCTGAAAGCACTTAAAAGTCATCCATGAAAATGCGCAGAAAGGTTGTTAACCACTTGCCCAATATCAGATACATTATTCTATTAAATGAAGCTCGTGCATTTTTCAAGCCAAAATCCATGCGGGTATTATAAACATAAGTGCCCTATGGAGTAATAAAGGCTCTTTTGTCTCTATCCTCAAGGTAAAGCACTATCTGATTGTAGCCACTACAACCATCAAGAAAGCTATACAAAGTGTGTATGGCTACTTCAAGTACCTGCTTTGTGAATGGCTGAGGAAAACCGTCTTGAAGATTCACCTTATTCAAGGCACAAAAATCAATGGCGAATCTTATTTTTTGACTATTTTTCTTTAGTATAATAACCATGAAAGAAAGCCACCTTGAATGTTCTTCTGTAACAATTATACCTGCCTCTTCTAGTTTTGTTCTTTCCAGACTTAGGGCCTCTACATACTTCAGATTGAGATGATACAGCCTACTTCTTGCAGGCGCAGCCCCCTCAACTAAGGGTATTCGGTGTAATCCAAGCTCCTCTGGTATCCCTTTTAGATCTTTGTAGGACCATGCGATAAATTTTTTATAGCGAAAAAGTAGAGAGGTTACCTTGTGCAGTAAAGAGGGATAATACGACAACCAATAGGCCAAGTGGACTACTTTAGGGTTCTCTTCATCTCCAAGATTTACTTCTTCAACAAGTGTTTCAGGACTAGAATTACTTGAGAAATCATCCCCACTCTATGCAGGAGTGGAATTTAGCTTATGCTATGCAATATGTTCCTTGGTCCATCCTTAAGGTATATCCGAAAAGGGGAGGTGTTCCCTACATTTAGGCTCATAATTTTCCTTTCCTTATACTTCCATATTTGTTGCCCCTTTAATGCTAGTATTCAAGTGCAAACTCTCATTTTCTAACTCCTTGTGAATTTTATGGTCTTTTTCTGCAACCTCTTCATGTGCAACTTCTTCCTCTATTTCACTGATCTCCACTATGCAACACTATTCACTCTCCATCATCCAATTTAATAATGTATCTTCTTCTTGGGGTAAGGAAGGCATTACCTAAGTGTCCACAATATACCTAGTAGCCTTTCCTACGTGGAATCCTTCTTCCAAATGTATTTGTCGTTGGCTGTTGGTGTTTGTAGAAATCCACAACTTGTTCATTCCCCAATCTTGTAGAGCTTTCCCTTGCCTTAGCCAAGGCCTTCCCAGGAGTAGAGGGTAAGAAGTCTTTGTAGTAGTGCAATAACAACAAAATCTAGAACAAAGTGACAACCTTGCACTATCACCAATACCTTTTCAATAATGGCAAGTGGTGCAACCCGATGATGATCTGCTAGTGTAACTATGAATGGTGCCATCTTGGTGGGGTCCAAATTTAGTTTCCTCATTGTGAAATCTAGCATCAACTTGATTCCTAAGCCTCCATCTATAATAAAACATATGAAAACTCCATCCCTTATAAAAACAGATAACCTTGAGCTTTGGTAGTCTGCCAAGGGTGTAGGGGGAAAGTCAACCATAAAACCATCTATGCTAGGTGCTTGGATCAAGTAGGAAGAGTGTATAGTCCTCAAAAAATCGCTCCCTATTTTTGAATCCATCTTTATCACTTTGTATAGGCTAACCTTATGATGAATACCTTCCAAGATCTCTTCAATGTTCACTCCTTGTGTCTCTTCCTAAGAACTTGTCGGTTGGTCCTTTAGCAAAGTAGCCATCCTCTCATAAGCTCCTTCAATGTCTGGTTGGCCCTTCAAACCAGCCTTCTTCTCCTCCTCTCTATCTTTGAGTCCCTATGGTTCCTCCCTAGCCTAAAGGTTGTTGCCGTTTTCTTGGCTCTAGTCCATTTCCCAGACAAGTTTCCCATATGATAATAAATGCTAAAAAAACTGATGTTTTATTTGTCCATTTCCCATACAAGTTTTCCAAGACTCACTACCTTAACATTCGAGTTATATAACTATAAAGACATTTTGGATCAAGGTCATTTGGGCATCGTGAGGTGCAATCTTTCCAATATCAAGGCTGGACAGCTTCCTCGCTAACCAAAAACCTTTAGCCTTCTCCACAAGATCCCTTTGCCACTTTTTACAATTCATTGTTCTCCTTTTGCATTGTAGAGTACGGGTTCCAAGGGCCACCCTATATGGTTGTGCACAAACATTTCTTTCTTCCTTGTTGCACATGCATTGTAGTAATACGTACCACACCATTACCACTTCAACAAAAAAAAACACACGATATATCACTCAACATGTAATCCAAATCTTGTTCTCTAATAAAGCAATAACTCTAATATGCTTCAAGCCCATGCTTTCCCAAGAAAAGTTTTTTTGTCAAACATCTATGAGGGATGATACACTCTAAGAGGGGATTGTTACACATGGAACTTGCCAATGTGCTTTAGATGGCTAGAACAAAGAGAAGTTGATGAAGATTGTGAAGAATTGAAGCTAAGAGGTTTAATGCATGTGCTCAAGTGGTAGAAGTCCAAAAGAGTCCACAAAAAATCCAAAATTACTAATGAATTTGATCAATTATTCATAAACCCACCTCATACAAAATATGTACATGATCGATAGCTTTAAAAATACTCCATATTTATGCAAACCAAGTAGTCTTTGAGCTTGTGCAATGATTCAATAGCCCTATAGAGTTTTCTCTCAATTTATTGCACTTGAATCGGGTACAAATGAGGATTTAGCTTCTATTTGTAAATAGGGTGGACATAACAATGGGAAGAAGGTTCATTCTCCCTTCTAGTGTCCTTGAAGCTTCTCGCCTCTTTCTCTAAAGTCAGAATCTTTCCATGCTTGTATGCCCATGTGTGAATCGTGATGTGTGTGTCTCTCCATTTATAGATGTGTATCCATGACATAGTGAAGGTCTTCATGTTATCAACTCATTTTTTTGGTTGAAAATGTATGAGCAAGAATCCATCGGTTGATGCCAATTTGTATGTGTCATCTGAGTGGACCTACACTCAAGCACCATACTATTAGCTTATACAACTTCAAGTCCCATTTTGCACCTTTGCAATGGGCATATGTGTGTGTATGTGTCTCTATGTGAGTATGTATATATGTGTTTGTGCGCTTATGTATCTATGTACATACATAGATACATATATATATATATATATATATATATATATATATATATATATATATATATATATATATATATATATATGTGTGTGTGTGTGTGTGTGTGTGTGTGTGAGATCATACATACATAAATATTGATGTATCTATGCACACACACACACACACACATATATATATATATATATATATATATATATATATATATATATATATATATATATATATATATATATATATATATATATATATATATATATATATATATATATATATATATGTTTGTGTGTGATCATACATACATAAATATTTATGTATCTATGCACACACACACATATATATATATATATATATATATATATATATATATATATATATATATATATATATATATATATATATATATATATATATATATATGCGTGTGTATCAATAAATATATATATATATATATATATATATATATATATATATATATATATATATATATATATATATATATATATATATATATATATATATATATATATATATATACACGCGTGTGTATATGTACGTATGTATGCATGCGTATGTATCGATATGTGTATATACATGCATGTAAAACTATTTGCGAAGACACTAAATACCAACGTCGATTAATCAATGAGAGCACACTATTTCTTTTCGTTCGGATCTTCTAAAGCTAAAAATATATCTTTCAAAAGAGTTATTATGATTACTCACGTGAAGGATTGCGTGAGTTATACGATTAAATGTTAGAATTTCTGTATGTGGTCTGAATAAATTTATTGTGTTTGTTGGATTGAGAAAAAGAAGAGTACGTGTTTTTTCCTTTGCTTGCAATACGAGAATGTCCTTTTAAATGGCCATCGAAGTTAGTTTAAGTGGCTAAATCAATGCCACGTTAGTTTGAAACAGACAAATGCACTGGAACGAAGCTTATTGCTCATTGAGTATCGATACTGGAGTCAGGAATTGCATGATATTTCTCTCGAAATATTCCTTTTGCTGGGCGATCAAGTATCAGAAAGAATATTTTTTCAGAGTACAATGAACTGAAAACAAGAATATTTGTTGAGAGTACAATGAATCTGAAAACACACTCACACTCCCAACTTCATAAGGTAGAGGCATCCAACTTCATAAGGTAGAGGCATCCATTTGTGAGGAACTCATAGATACATGTCCAATGAACTGAAAACAAGTGTATTTTTTGAGAGTACAATGAACTGAAAACACACTCAGACACTCAACTTCGTAAAGTAAAGATGCTCATTTGCGAGGATCTCATAGATACATGTCCAGCCAAGACTTGAACTCAAAACATCCTCCTAGAGACTCATGGCGTCAAACAACAACCACTTGGTTACACAGGCTTGGACATTAGAGAAAATATTGCTGTCATACAAGAAGATTAGACAGAAATAAAGTTAATAATTTTGCCTTTTCGAAGGTCATTCAAAGTCCCGAGCTGATACTTTTCGGAGCCGAAATCATACAGAGGGTAGCTGTAAAGGTCTCTTTTGTGTGTGAGCACATATATTATGTAGAGGAGCACGGTGACACACAGACAGATGCATACACACAAAATACCTCTGTTCCTCTTGTCCTTCCAGTATTCATTTATATTCTTTTGAACTGCTCCAGGCTCCATATCGTGATTCATAAGTCGATGGAGCCTCGAGATTGCATCTCATGTTGCACGTGTGTATATAGTCTGATCAATTACAAAAGCATCATGTGTGATAGTAATGGTACGTGTGTATGTGAATGCACACGCGCGCGGGCGCACACACACACACGCGGCATTCTTGACTTGATCCTATCCTTCTATCCGCGGGGAATTCTTTTTTCATGTTTGTTGATTCTGAAAATTCTTTTTTCATGCTCAGAGAAAGGCAGGATCTATTGGGTTCCGAGGTGGGAACTCACGACTCACGACTAGTCACGGGTGAAGAATGGGCGGTTAACCGCACAGAATATGAGGAGACGGAGATGAAGAATGGTCTGCATCTCAACGTAGCTTCTTCGATTTATGGATTAAACATGTATATGCTTGTCGTTAGCTGAATGGTTCGGCGCAAGTCACTGGCTTCAGCGTGAAGGATGGTCTTGGGTTTCTAATTCAGCTGCATATGCCTGTCGCCAGCTACATGGCGCGAAGCGATGATATTCATTCCTGAAGTTTGACAGGCACATGAACACAGAGAGAGAGAGAGATGTATTGACGGTTGTGTCGGCATTAGCGTGTTCCTGCGCATGAAAGTAATCACGGCATCTGCTAGGGAGTCGGCCTTCGAGTTCGAGCTTCCATATGCTTGTCGTTGACTACATGGAACGGAGCAATTATAATCATTCCTGACATGCGTACATAGAAAGGGAGTGAAATTTACAATGAAAAGCTAGCATAAACACATAGCAACTACTAAAACACACAGCTTGAATGTTTGTTGAAAGCGAGCATAGCATTCCATGACAATTAGACGCGTAGTAACTACTGAAACACACAGCTTGAATGTTTTTTGAAAGCGAGCATAGCACTCCATGACAATTAGACGCATAGCAACTACTAAGATAGAGAGCTTGAATGTTTGTTAAAGCTTGAATGTTTGTTAAAATAGACATTGGGAACGGATGAACCTAAAATTAGACCAGATGATTGGACTTGAAGCAGATAGTTTGAAGGTCCAATGATCTCTCAAAGAGATTGATTTGATAGCTTACCAACCAAATGGTGATAGGTATGCACTTGCAATCTGGAAGGGCTAAACCCGCCCCTCTAACCTTGAGATGTTAAGAGCCCAACCATTTGAGCTAACTTGAAATTGTTAATGTGAGAGAGGAAAACATCTAATTTTATATCGAGCTACTAGTATTTTGAACTTTCTAGCTCTACTTTCTTTTGCACATTCATACTTATCCCACCTCGATTCTATAATGTGATTCCTTGTGATGTCGAATTCATAATATTTTCCATATGTTTTCAACAGAAAGAACGTGTGGTCTTATTCGTAGAAAGGAACTTGTTTTCCTTGTACATGAGTTTTGTCTCTATTTTGAGGTCCTGTCAAGTTCAGACTTGTATTCACTGAATGATCATTGAAGTGCACATGCTGATGCAAAAATAAAATTTGAAAGATCTTTATCTTTTATGAAATAAATAACTATTCTATTGTTAGTCGGAGAACTTCATTCAATTTGTAAGAACTGTTGAAGTATTTTCCTTGCGAATCATGTGTGTTGTATTTTTCATAATTGTTATTGGTGTTGTCTCCTTCACTTTACTCAAAAATGGAAATAATAATACATTTCACTAAAAAAGCTCAAAAAAAGCTTACAAACATATTTTACTCATTGTGTTTCCCTTTGTACATCTTGTAGCTCAATAGATTGTTGAGCCAAAGCATCTATATTATTATGGTTCAAGGAAAAACATTATTTTCATTATACTATTTGACATTATTCATGATTAAGGTCCTCATTACCATTAATCATGATTTGGGTTTTTATTTCTAAAGTTACAGGTTTTTGTACATTTTTGCTGCATAATTAAAAGAGAAAAAATCATATGCATGATATTTGAGAAAAAAAACAAAGTATAAACTTTAGATTAAATATTAATCTTCCATATAAACGACTAATAACATTTGATTTGAAGGTAAAAAACATAATTGAAGATAATACACACATTCATTTCAAAACGATATTTCGTATCTTATTTCCAGAAGTTATCATATTTGCTAAGATGGTGACAAATTGTGCACCAACCTAGATCATATATTTACAGTATAAATTTTATGCAGGTTTGAATACTAAGCTCTCAATAATAAAGATATTCTATTTATAAGAATATATGATTATTTTGAGAAATCTTGGTATTTTTTACCTATTATACTAGTCCCACACAACTACAAAAAACGCATTACTCTATCTTAAATAAAGTTCAATATTCTGAATCATTTTTTTATTGAATAAGTATCCTTTATCTTTGTGTGTACTGTGTTTTTGGATTTTTATTTTTGGGACTCATCCACCAATATTAACATTTCCTTTCTACTCTTGTCAATAGTGATCAACATGGCTATTTCGAAAATGTTTTCATTGTAGCGCATAATTTGGCTCTTCCAAAGTGAGAAAGTCATATGTATACAATGGTTATAGTACTATGGTTATAAATTTTATAATGAATCAGATACTCACGATATCATTACTCCACAATTAATCTGTTGCAAGCATAAGAGATGTTAAAAATCGAACAATAAATACTCACAGTGGCGATTGTAAATCGTTTGTATTTACTTAGTAGATTTTTGTGACAGTGTGCATTGTGGTGAAACAAACACTCACTATAGACGTATAATATTTTAGTACTTTCTTTTACTAAACCTATAATGAACCAAACATCGATTATAAAACCTATAGATTCATAGTATTAACCAACTAAGCTACAATGAGAGCAAGACATATAATGAATAAAATCTCATTCTGTACCACCCCAAATGCTATTGTCAGAGTAAAGAATGAGCTACTTTGACCAGTCACAATAAAACTATATTCGCTTTACTATTGAAAGTGGAATATTCACTGTAATGAGTCATAAAATCACAATAAGTTTCAAACCAAATCTATATAGGAATGCAAGTGAGAAACACTTTTTCCAATAGCAACATGCATAATTGTCATATCTTAACTATCGTAGATACGTACGAGAGGCTTTTGCCAATAGATACATGTACGATATTAATTTGTTATACATAAAAATACTCAAAATGTCATTTTTCAAAATCGTGCATAATCTCTCTCTCTCTCTTCAAAAATAGAGAGAGAGAGAGAGAGATCGATAGATATAGATATATATACCTATATACGTGTAATAGATAAAAACCACATGAAACTAAAGGACGCAAGAAAACAAAGAGGAATTTCCTGCAGATTTTTATTGAATGATCATTTAACCGAATCTTTTGCATGTATAAAAAAACACGTTTCTTGATCGAATAATTTCTTGAAAAATATTATTTCTATCAAAATTGATGCTAATTAGAATGCTACTGATCCAAGGACTTGAATAATCTCTTTATTCAAAAAACAGAAATATGGAATTTTTTCGTATTAGTGAAATAAATGCAACCTAGCTTATATTTCAATTGATACTGTGCAAAAAACATGCCAATATAAGTAAAAGTAACTTATAGAAATTCGTGTTTGCATAGGACCATAGACATCATTGTCAACACTTTATAGTTATCATTTATCTCTTATTCTAAGTCATTGGTAGCAATATCAATACGTTTTCCAACTCCCATGATAGCAATGAGGATTTTTTTTTAAAATGTGACACTATCGTCATTGGGGATAGGCTTGAGTGAGTTGAACAAAATTCATTGAAAGGCAATATGTTTGGTCATACCAATATCAAAGTACCAAATGTGAGAGTCCAATAAGTGTCTTCAGTAGGTCCTCTTTCCACCTTGTTGTTTTCCCCTTTAGTAGCAAGTTTAGGATAGTTCTTGATCATCATCTTCAATATAGTATTTGCAATATGTTTGATGCTTATTTTCTTTGTTCGTTTCTTTTTTTTTTGTTTCCTTGATTGAGCAAAATTTACAAATTCTTGCCTATTAGAGGAAGCTACCTTTAACGTTGCCCTTCTGACTAGCAGCATAGCTTGATATGCACCATGGATAATGGGTCTATTTTTCTTGGATTAATGTTGGTTTCAAAAAAACCAAAAACCAAATTTTCAATTGTTAGTTACTTTGGATTACCTTTCATGCTCAACCAAAAAATAGAATACAAATTTCAAAGAGAATAAGACACCCCATTCATAGAATTTTGGACAACCAAACTATATAAAAACTTTTTGTTTGTATTAATGAACTGTTCCTTAAAGTATTTGATAGTTTTGAGGAAACATTCCATAAAACCACTTTCATTCATATGCTCACTCTCTAGTTTTTTTGAGATAAGAGAAAAGAGCCTCAATCTTTGTGTGATATAGTGCGGAAAGAGTATCCAAAGCATCATTTGTTTTTATGCACATGAAAATATCAAGGACAATGGTAGACTGGATAGTGAAAGCAATCAAGGCATGTGCTTGTGCATCTCTATCATCCTATAGATGTTGATAGTATCATCCACATCTTTTTAGAGAAATGACAGTATCATCAAATTATGGAATTGCTATCTAGTTTCTTGATCATAATCATTTTTAGAGATCTAACATGATGTTTTTAGGTATTTGTAGCTAGGGCATAGTATGTTTTTTTGGTTCAAGTCGATTAAATATCTAGAAACCATTTTTTGAAAAACAATTGGTGTGGAGATACTAGTCAACCCCATGAAGCTCAACAACTACTCCGTCTTTAGAGTTTCCTCTAGGATATTGTGCCAAAAATAGTTATTTTTAAAGTATTGTGGGTCAAAAAATGGGGAGAAACCTAATATGAGGAGGGACTTGAGCTGAAGAAAATTTATTTTCCAATTCCTCCTTCTCTTTCATACTTTCATTCCTCTTCTACCACATTCTTTGTCCTTTAACTAGCCTTTGATAGTTTTGACTTGAGACTTTCTTGCTACATTTTGAGCTTCCTCCAACATGATGCATACTATATAATTATTTTCACAAGTTGACATTTTCCAAACTTCTTCTATTCATCAATTCAAACACCATGGAAGGTTATAATGCATATAAATAATGTGAGAAAACTTTCCTCATGTAGTTATCTCATTGGTTGAATTTCATAAGTGTAAAAAAATGAGGTGTAAAGCTTGCATGAAAACCTCCATAGACTTGACTATCATACATATTTGTAAAAATATAATAATGTTGAGGATATAATGTGAGAAACCTTTCATGATGAGGGCAGTTGAGTTGGATGAAATTTGTAAGTGTAAAGAAATCAAAATTGTAAAATGTGCATGAAAACTTACATAGACTTGACTATGATAGACAAATGTAATAAGTTAACAATTCACGCATTTAAAATACTTAGCGAAGTTTTGTTAACACATAAATTGTCTCTTATGTGTGTGAATGTATCTGAAATATTGAGAGGAAAACTAAAAGCTGCTTATCCAAATGTTTGATAGGGGAGAGAAAGTGACATTTTGGTTGCACTAATGCTATGAGAGAGAAAGTAAATGGCTATCAAGGATGAAACTCAAAAGTTCTTCTGGGCAAGGGAAATAAAAGCTTCATAAGGATGCCACGTAAGCGGACACTATTGGCTTTGAGACTAATTCGTTGGATTGTGAAATCATAAATCATGACTTCAACCTCATGGGATTCCATTTCTGTATGTGTTTTGACGTGGATACTTTGATCTACTAAATAAGGTGTATCATGGCTGAAATTCATCTTTGATTGCATTCATTAAATATTGGATATCAATGAGACCTTAAGCTAGATGTGGGTTCATCTTTTATAATGGCATTGTAGCTCGACAGTGAGATAAAGGTGTCAAAGAGATATTGTGGTGATGTGATCCATTCTATGAAGATTTACTTTTACATAGGTTGTGGTACCAGATAAAGATGCATTAAGCAAAACAAGATGGGCAAAGCAAAAGAATTGTCTGTTAGATTGGATCTTGGTAATGAAAGAATTTAGCTGCATTTTCATACTACGAATATGTATTCTCGCATATCTATGAGATGATCCCATGTTTTCTTGGACCATATGTTATAAATGTATCACAACTAGCTTCAATGCCACCCATTGACGTTTATGGACTTATGGTAGCATATTCATCACTAGTAGAGATGGAAGTACCAATAGAAGGATAATTGAGTTAGAGAACACCTATAACGATTGAAGTATCAAGCATCTCTATAATGACAATCATGATCCAAGTCAACATCATTTTTGTTTCATCATCAATGTGAACATCAATGCTCTCTCTCTCTCTCTCTCTCTCTCTCTCTCTCTATATATATATATATATATATATATATATATATATATATATATATATATATATATATATATATATATATATATATATATACAGAGAGAGAGAGATATCGATAGATGTAGATATATATACCTATATATGTGTAATAGATAAAAACCACATGAAACTAAAGGAAAAGCAAGAAAACAAAGAAGAATTTGCTGCAGATTTTTATTGAATGATCATTCAACTGAATCTTTTGCATGAATAAAAAACACGTTTCTTGATCTAATAATTTCTTGATCAATATTATTTCTATCAAAAGCAATTCTAATTAGAATGCTATTGATCCAAGGACTTGAATAATCTCTTTATTCAAAAAACAAAAATATGGACTTTTTTCGTATTAGTGAAATAAATGCAGCCAAGCTCATATTTCAATTGATATTGTGCAAGAAACATGCCAATAAAAGTTAAAGTAGCTTATAGAAGTTCGTGTTTGCATAGGACCATACACATCATTGTCAACACTTTATAGTTATCATTTATCTCTTATTGTGTATCGTTGGTAGCAATATCAATACGTTTTCCAACTCCCATGAAAGCAATGAGGATTTTTTTTTTTTTAATGTGACACTATTGCCATCAGGGATAGGCTTGAGTGAGTTGAACAAAATTCATTGAGAGGCAATATGTTTGGTCATACCAATATCAAACTACCAATTCTCTGAGTCCAAATTAGATATAAAATGATCATAACTTGATGGTTCATAAATTGTTTAGTAAATGACTATTCTTCATTCTCATTGAGGTGTAGACTTTGTTTTAGAACCATAAGTGTCTTTAGTAGGTCCTCTTTCCACCTTCTTATTTTCCCCTTTAACAGCAAGTTTAGGATAGTTCTTGATCATATCATCATCTTCAATATAGTATTTGCAAACTCTTTTATGCTTGTTTTCTTTCTTCCTTTCTTTTTTGTGAATTCTTGATTGAGCAATATTTACAATTTTTTTCCTATTAGAGGAAGCTACCTTTAACGTTGCCCTTCTGACTAGCAATGTAGGTTGATATGTACCATGGATAATGGGTTTATTTTTCTTGGAGTAATCTTGGTTTCAAAAAAACGAAAAACCAAATTTTCAATTGTTAGCGACTTTGGATTACCTTTCATGCTATTCCAAAGAGAATGAGACCTTCATTCTCTTTGGAATGAAACCAAACTATATAAAAACCTTTTGTTTGTAGTAATGAACTGTTTCTTCAAGTATTTGATAGTTTTGAGGAAACATTCCATAAAACCACTTGCATTCATATGCTCACTCTCCAGTTTTTTTGAGATAAAAGAAAGGAGCCTCAATCTTTGTGTGATATAGTTCGGAAAGAGTATCCAAAGCATCGTTTGTTGTTATGCACATGAAAACATCAAGGACAATGGTAGACTGGATAGATACAGCAATCAAGGCATGTGGTTGTGCATCTCTATCATGCTAGAGATGTTGATAGTATCATCCATATCATTTTATAGAAATGATAGTATCATCCATATCATTTTAGAGAAATGATAGTATCATCAAATTTATGGAATTGCTATCTAGTTTCTTGATCATAATTATTTTAGAGATCTAACGTGTTGTTTTTAGGTATTTGTAGCTAGGGCATAGTATGTTTTTTTGTTCAAGTCCATTAAATATCTAGAAACCATTTTTTTAAAAGCCTATTTCCAGTCATAACAGGTGTTTTGAAGGTATGGAATCTGATGGATTGTTAGAACAAATATATGCCTCTTTCTTTGGAAATCAAGAACAACTCTTCTTTACTAATATCTCTCTAAACATAAAATGCAAATTTATAACATTCATAAAATGGGTGGTGCACTTAGACATGATTGAAGTATTTTGATGGTGATGCACCAGAGTGCGCTCTTCTTCTTGAGATCTCCACGAAGATATCCCTGGAGTAGAAAACTGAGCTCGTAAGGCAACACATACTACAACGTACAGAAGTTGTAGAATACACAAGGAAACACAGTACACAGGGAGCACGAAGACATACCTCTTAGGTCTTAGAAATGCGGTCAAACTTACAGCATGTGACTGAGCAGGCCACTATATGTTTTATTAAAGAACATATACAAAGAAGCGTCCAATGGCCATTTGCCCTTTCACATGGACAATAACAGTAACTATCTCCCACTAAAGGTCAATATGGCCAAAGTAACTATGGGAGAAAAATAAAGAATGATAAAGAATACCTTAGTGTAAGTATACAAACTATACCTCCCACCTGATGGGCATGTTACACAGTATACAAGTGACTGTGTAAGATCAAGAATCAAGTAATCCCCATCAAGAGACAACAGTGCCGAAAGCTATCCTCTGGTAGAGATTTAGTCAAAGCATCTACAACATTATCTGGAGTGTGAACCTTCTCAAGAATAATGCACTCAGTGGCTAAGCAATCTCGAATTAAGTGATACCACACCGCGATGTGCTTCATCTTTGCATGATAGACTAGATTTTTAGCCTACGTAATGGCACTCTAACTATCACTAAGCAAACGAGGTACATGATGAGGTAAACTCATATCACAAGCAAGACGAGAAAGCAACAATGCTTCCTTACATGCATCACTTGCTACAACATACTCTGCTTCTATGGTGGAAACAACTGTACATTCTTGAAGACGAGATATCCAAGAGATAGCACCTCCAGGAAAATGAAAAATGTACCCTGATGTAGACTTACGATTGTCTACACAACCATCATAGTCAGAATCTGTGTAACCAATAATGGATTCTTTCCCTCTACCTAAGCATAGACACTTGTCCTTCGTGCCACTCAGATATCTTAAAATCATCTTGACCACTTCCCAATGTTTCTTGCAAGGATTAGACATATATCTATTCACAACTTCCTCTACAAATGCAATGTTTGGTCTCGTAGCTACCATAGCATACATGAGACTACCAACAACAGACAGATAGAGAATTTTGGTCGTGAATTCCTTTTCCTCATCTGATTTGGGGCAAACATATGTCAGTAAAGGTGTACTCAATACCTTTCCACCCTGCATATTGAACTTGTGAGGTACTTTGGATATGTACTAACTTTGAGACAATATATGCATCTTTTACTCCTTTCAAGAGTAATGCGCATGCCAAGAATATGTTTGGCATCCCCCAAATCCTTCATATCAAATGGCTGACTCAACTTCTTTTTGAGAACTGACAAATCATAAGAGGACTTCCAAAGAATCTAAATATCATCGATATAAAGTATCAAGCATATCAAGCTGCCATCCGAGCATCTCTTTGTGTAGAGACAATGATCCTCATTACTTCGAGAATATCCTTGAGACTTCATACAAGCATCAAACTTGTGGTAGCATTGTCTAGGGGATTGTTTAAGTCCATACAAGCTCTTTTTAAGCTTACAAACTAGACTTTCCTTGCCAGGAACTACATAACCCTTTGGTTTTTCCATATAGATCTCATTTGTAAGATCTCCACGCAAGAATGCAGTTTTCACATCCATTTCGACTAGCTCGAAGTCCTCTATTGCAACGAATCCAAGCAACATGTGTAGGATAGTCATCTTGACCATAGGCGAGAAGATTTCCTCAAAATCAACACCATGTTGTTGCTTAAAACCCTTTGCAACAAGTCGTGCTTTATACTTTGGAGAAGCACTATCTGATGTAAATTTCAGCTTATATACCCATTTACATGGTAAAGCTTTCCAACCCTTTGGCAAAGGTACTAAATCCCAAGTACCATTCTTGTGAATAGAATCCAACGCACTCTTCATAGCACGCTCCCACTTGATATGGTCCTCTCTCTACATAGCCTCTTTGTGGCAAGAAGGCTCACTGGCATCTGTTAGCATAACAAAATCTAAACGTGGAACATATCTATCAGGTGGATGTGAGACACGTGCAGAACGTCTGAATGGTTGCTCAATAGGAACATATGCAGACTGATCTGAATGGACATTCTTTTGAACATCCCTATGTGTAGCATTTTTATGCATGCTAACCGGAGAACTAGTATCCTCAAACCACACTCTTCTTAGTTCAACCTCCTTAATGGGTTGTTTATGCATCTTAGACTCATTGAAAATGGCATCACTACTTCTGATCACTGATCATGTTTCAGGATCCCATAAGCGATATTCAAATTGTCCATCTCGACCATATCGAAGAAAAATGCATTTCTTTGACTTATGGTTTAACTTTTGTCTAATATTCTTGGGTGTATGAACATATGCTTCACACCCAAAAACTCGAAGATGATCATAATATGGTGGCTTCCCTATCTATAACTCTTGTGCCACTTTCAGACCTTTGGAAGTACTAGGTAAAAGGTTAATCCCATGAATTGTAGTCAATACTGCTTCTACCCAAAAGCCTTGTGAGAGGTTTGCATGATGCAACATAGAGCCTACTCAATCTTGAATAGTTCTATTCATTCTCTCAGCTACACCATTTTGTACTAGGGTATAAGGAGCTATAAACTCTCTACAAATCCCTCTAGACTGACAAAAAAGGTTGAATTCATGTGAGGTATACTCACCCCCATTATTTGAACATAAATCCTTAAGCGTACTTCCTTTTTTAGTCTCAACTAAAGCAATCCATTTTTTGAGAGAATAACTCATCCTTTGATTTGATAGGATATACCCAGACTTTTCTAGTAGCATCATCTATGAAAGTGACAAAGTAAAGAGAACCACCTAAGAATCTAGTGGGCATAGGACCACACACATCTGTATGAACGAGATCTAAAGGCTGAATTAAAGATTCAATGTGCATTCTATGCACATTTTTAGTTTGCTTTCCATATTGAAAATGCTCACAAAATGAAAAATCAGAGAAAAATAACATAGATAAGTAGCCATAACAAGAAATATTTTCCATTCCACTATGAGATATATGGCCCAAATGACCATGCCAAGTACAAGCCATAAGTTGTTTAGTAATAGCTAACAAGTGTTCTTTTTGTGATATAAATAAAGGATAAAGTGAGCCAACTTTGCTTCCTTTTGCAATAACTATATTGCCCTTTGAAATGCAAAAGGACCGAGCATAGAAGACCACCTTGTAACCAAGGTTATCAAGGTAACCAACTGATATCAAACTGCATGACAACTGAGGTGCATGGCTTACATTATGCATAATAAATTTTAAACCATCAATGAACTGCACAACCACTGCTCCAATCCCCACAACATCACACTGGTAAGAATCACCAAGTCTCACAGTACCAAGAGACTTTGTGCATAATTAGAGAACCATTCTCTATGTGGTGTCACATGGAAATAAGCACCAGAATCTAGAAACCAGGTTTGGAAAGAGAATCAGCCATAAGAGCCTCAGGTGACACAGTACTATCAAGTGTCAACACATCAACATCATCAGAAATAGCATTAATGTCTCCAATCTTCATAGTCGAGGTAGATGGTGCAGGTAACTGTTTAACATGCCCATCAACATTCTGTCCTTTACCTTCAGCATTCTTTAATGCATAACAGTCTTTCTTCATGTGTCCTTTCTTATGACAATAATGGTGTTCGATATCCCTCTTCCTTGATTTACTTCTACTCTTATTCGGTTGACCATTTGTTTCCTTGTTCTTGCTCCTTTCACGTAGTTGATTCTTTCCTTGGTAAGAATCACAAACATTATATGCATCTCCACTCTGAGTGCCAACCATAGACTTTCTATGAATCTCCTCACTCAAGAATGCTCCACATATGTCATCATAGACGAGTTTACCACTAGGCGCTCTATTGCTAATCGCTATGCAAAATGTATCCCATGATGACGGCAAGGTTCATAACAACAATATTGCTTTCATTTCATTATCCATATCCATTTTTTGATCCTATAACTGAGAGAATATAGCATCAAACTCATTTAGATGAGCAGCAACACTATCTCTGTCCTTCATAGGAAGGTCATATAATTTTCTCATTAGATAGACATTGTTTGATGCCATCTCTTTTTCATATGTATTGCATAACTTCTTCCTAAGCTCCTCTGCACTTTCACATTCTAATACAGTAAAGTAAACATTATCTGCCATGTGCAAGCAAATGGTAGACCTGGCCATTTCATCTAACTCATCCCAATAATCTTCATCCATGTCAGCAGGCTTCTTTGAAATTCCATTTACTGGCTTCCATTGCCTACTTTGAATCAACACATCTTTAATCTGATTCTTCCATAGGGCAAAGTTTGTGCCATCAAATTTTTGGATCTCAAAATGGTCTTTGCCCTACAAGTTATAGCTCCTCCTCAGAACAATAACACTAGACCCTGATCCACCGGATGTGCCTGAGACCTCTGATGCCATGATGTTAGAGTACTGAATGGTATGATAGTGGAGCTAGAAGATTCTAAACACCAACGAACAAGTGTATCAAGGAGTAAGTCGACCACTGTATAGTTGACAAAACCAAAAATCTAGAAAAATGTTTCCAGAGTATCCTCTACAAAATGAGCGTATGACTAGTGTCAAAATATCATAAAAATGCAAATACTCATATGTTTGCCTGCATAGTGAATCATTGACTCAACTGCATATAATCAGTAACCCAATAGAAGCCAACTAGGCTTATCGAGCACCTATGAACAACTATCATACATCTCCTATGGCGAGGCTGGGTAAGTCTTCATCTGCATCACCAAAGAGACCCCAACATCTGGGTGTCTCCGAGTTAAAAAACCTCACCACAACCCTCTTTATCAAATGTAAAAGGCTTTATGCAAAGAACGAAACTGCTATATCAATGACCAAAAGGACGTACATAAGCAATATCCACAGAAGCGTACATGATGTGTATGTGCTCAATATATGCAGTAAAATGACACTAAAAGGTTGAATGCACAACCCAAAAACTAGCCAATAACACCTGCAAGTGTCTGTTAGCTCTAATGTTTCGCTTAAAAAACCTGCATAAATTTGCAGCGGCTGCTCCCACCAAAACTGAGATCTTTCAAGAAACCTGTAGTTTTACGAGTGTGTCTGAAAACACAGCCCCAAAGGTTGATATTTTTTTGGAGAAGTACAAAGAACACTCTTCTTGATGTTCGTGGACCTGTGTGAAGAGAACTATGTGCGGAAGTACTCCAAAACCGCTCCAAAAAACACCCCAAAAATGGTTCAAAAATAGGCTTTGAAAGCAAAGAATGAAGCTTTGATGGACCAAAACATGTTCAAAGTAAGGTCAAGCTTAGTCTTTCCCCTTCTTTAGACACCACAAGAGTGTAGCTTAGTGGCAAGAGATTGCCATGGTTAAGTGAGCTCTAGGGGGAATAATACTGGGATGGGTGACCTCCTCGGAAGTACCACGCATCTCTATATTCCTTAATCGTTGAGGTCCTCCCTCGCGCGTAGCCAACGGTGCCAATGGTGACTTCAGTGACTCGGATGACAAGGTATGCCAAGGTCTATGCCTTGGTCACTACCTTAGTTTCCGCCTTGGAGGAAGCCGCAGGGGGGGGGAGGTGTTCACTTCGCTTGCACAAAAGCAACAAAGCTTTTGCATCGAACTGCTCTGATATCAATGAAGTATTTCAATGGCGATGCACCACAATGTGCTCTCCTTATCAAGAGCTCCGTGATGATATACCTAGAGTAGAAAATTAAGCTCCTAAGGCAGCACACAGTACTCCGTACAAAAGCTGTAGAATGCGCAGAAAACCACAGTACACAGGGAGCACGAAAACATACTTCTTAGGTCTTAGAAATGCGATCGAACTTACAGTCTGTGACTGACCAGGCCACTATATGTTTATTAAAGAACATATACAAAGAAGTGCTGTCCAATGGCCATTTGGCCTTTCACATGGACACTAACGATAACAATGATTATCTTAAGGCCCTACCAAGAAATGAATGTCTTGAGAGAGAAGTAACTTGAATATGACTTTCTAAGGGATTCAAATAGTTTATGGAGTTGATAGGTAGAAGATTCTCCATTGTAGAAAACGTGAGGGCAATAGCATGGAATTCAACTACTGCTCATCCCGTGATGCTACTTCTTTGGGCACAAAACTCTCATCTCACTTTGTGAATCCTATTCTTCTCATGTATAACACCCCATACAAAATCACTAAAGAAATTCTTCTATTCATTAATCTAGTGAGTATTGGGCATCAAATAGGCAAGGTAACAAATGAAAGAGCATATACACTAATGGTTGTCGATGAGATCAAGTCCAAAGTTAGTTTCTTCCAACAACTAAGATCATGAATGATTTTCTTTATGACCAATTTCCATCTTTTGGGTGAGGTGAAATCCCATGAGAATATTAAAAATTCTAAAGACGATTACTTTTTTATTCTATTTACAGATCAAATGAAGATCTTAGAAGGGAACTCAAATACTTGAACTATGGTTATTTTGAGGGATGCTTCCAAAACAAAAAGTATTCAAGTCTTTGGTGGCATCATCCCATGAAGCTCAACAAATACTCCATCTTTACAGTTTTCTCTAGGATTTTGTGCCAAAAATGAGCATTTTTAAAGTATTGTGGGTCAAAAAATGGGGAAAAACCTAATATGAGGAGGGAGTTGAGTTGACGAGAATTTATTTTCCCATTCCTCCTTCACTTTTATACTTTGAGTCCTCTTCTAACATATTCATTGTCCTTTAACTAGCCTTTGACAATTTTGACTTGAGACTTTCTTGCTACATTTTGAGCTTCCTCCAACATGATGCATACTATACAATTATTTTTACTAATTGGCATTTTCCAAACTTTTTCAACCCATCAATTCAAAAACCATCGAAGGTTATAATGCATAGAAATAATGTGAGAAAAATTTCCTCATGTCCTTATCTGGTTGGTTGAATTTCATAAATGTAGAAAAACGAGGTGTAAAGCTTGCGTGAAAACCTCCATAGAATTGACTATCATACATATTTGGAAAAATATAAAAATGCTGAGGATATAATGTGAGAAACCTTTCCTGATGAGGGCAGCTGAGTTGGATGAAGTTTTCAAGTGTAAAGAAATCGATATTGTAAAACATGCATGAAAACTTACATAGACTTGACTATGATACACAAATGTGCTTAGTGAACAATTCACGCATTTAAAATATTTAGCGACGTTTTGTTAACACATAAATTTTCTCTTATGTGCGTGAATGTATCTGAAATATTGAGAGGAAAAGTAAAAGGTGGTAATCCAAATGTTTGATAGGGGAGAGAAAGTGACATTTTGGTTGCAATAATGGTATGATAGAGAAAGTAAATGGCTATCAACGATGAAAGTCAAAAGTTTTTTTGGGTAAAGGAAATGAAAGCTTGATAAGGATGCCATGTCAAGGGACACTATTGGCTTTGAGACTAATTGGTTGGATTGTGAAATCATAAATCATGAGTTCAACCTCATGGAATTCGATTTGTTTATGTGTTTTCAGGTGCAGATTTTGATCTACCAAATAAGGTGTATCATGGCTGAAATTCATCTTTGATTGCATTCATTAAATATTGGATATCAATGAGACCTTTACCTAGATGTGGCTTGATCATTTAGAATGGCATTGTAGCTTGACACTGAGATAAAGGTGTCAAAGCGATATTGTGGTGATGTAATCCGTTCTACGAAGATTTCCCTTTACAAAATAAAGATGTTGTGGTACCAAATAAAGATGCATTAAGCAAAACAAGATGGATAAAGCAAAAGAATTTTTTGTTAGATTCGATCTTGGTAATGAATGAATTTGATTGCATTTTCATACTACGAATTTGTGTTCTCTCACTTCCATGGGAAGATCCCATGTTTTCTTGGACCATATGTTATAAATGTCTCACAAATAGCTTCAATGCCACCCATTGATATTTATGGACTTATGGTAACACATCCATCACTAGTAGAGATGGAAATAAAAGAAAGTGAAAGGCAGGTCATGGATTTGTGGCAAGAATTTTATAGGTTGAAGATTGCACATATCTTTCTCATGCAATACACATAGCTCATTGTGGTTGTGATTCAAAGCCAAGCTCAATAATCAAGCATGAAACATAAAACGGAAATAACATTCAACTAACATCAAATTAAACCCATCATATGTTTTATGATGTGTATATCCTCTGATGTGATTGATTTTAGGAAAAACATAGGTTTCTTATGTTGCATTTTTCATGTGTCTACATGAAGATTAATGTGTATACGAATATGAATATGTAGTATGCATATGTGTAATTATGTGTGTTGATGCATGTTGTGTATGTCTTTACAAATATGATGTTGCATGTAGAGATAGATGCACGCATATGCGTGTTTCTAGATGGATGGATGTGTTGTTGTATGGCATGTTTATGCATGTAGATGAGTGTGTAGTGTGAAGTACTCAAGTTTTAGCTATGTTCTCATGTGAATGACATCAAGTCTGCAAGTGAGGCTTGTAGTTATATGACTGGAGGTGTTGGCATTGTACATCTACTTGCAAGTACTGACTAACTGATCATTATAGGAGGTGGGCCGAATCCAAGCCTCTCTATTAACAAAATTGTGATTTGGGGTTTAATGAAAGGAAATCCATTAGACATTTTGATTTTGACTTTTTTATTTGAATGATAAAAGTAAAGAAGAATCCACTTGTAGTAGTTTTGGACCATGAAATCTATGTCTATTACATTTCAAATTCCAATGGTCTGGTTCAATTTAGTACTATGTTGGACCCAAAAGGGCCTTTGTGCCATTTGTGTGGGACATGGATCTCAGCAATGTCTGCATTCATGTATTCACATGCATAAAGAAGGGAATTTGTCCTTCAAGTTTTGTCTTCCAGATTTTATTTTCATGACCAAGGGATCACAAGACAAAATGCTTGTTGTCTTGAATCATCTAGGAGGTCAAAGATCCTACATTGTCAGACAAGATTTTGGGCATGTTGGAATACTGATGAGAATCCAGTATGTTTCACTAGTTCATCTCATGGAGGTGCCCATGTGACTTGCCACCAAGGCTTTCAAAATTCCTCTCATTCAACATATAGTGGTCTGAAAGAAGGTGCTCACCATGCCCAAATGATGCTAAGATTGTGAATGATCATGCAAGGAAAGGCTTTATTCTTATTGTGCGAGGGTTTGGGAAATGATATGATAGATAAAATGGCAAAAACAATGATAATACTAACATCCGAATTTAAATTTCATACTCATCCAAATTTAGCAAGTGGAAGTAGGTCCATAAAACAAGCAATAGTTAGTAGTAGATATGCATGTGTGTGACCCATGGATTCAATATGCTTTTGTGATTGAAGTCCCAAATATTTATTTGTTTGGGAGGTTACTTCGAGAAGGGTCTTCAGGGGCAGGTTGCATGCACGCACACAACGTAGGATCTCTTGCTACTTTAGGGGATCGGACTTGAAGGGTAGGTGAAAGATCGGAGGTATATATTATAGAGATCAGATGCAGTTGTAAGGGGAAGGGAGGTGGTAACTAGCAGTGAATGATACAAAGGGAGGAGGGGGGTCAATCTATGAATGAGGATATATGCAAGACTAAAACTCCAAGGATGAACTTTGTTAGAAAAACATATGATTGCTCAAAACATATGCACAATTCTTGTGCAAAGTCTCTGTCACATGTTTATCGATTGTTAAGCTCTCAAGCTACGATAGTAGAAGTAGAAGATCCAAAACTTCCTACAAAGAATCTTGAATACCAGGCTGAGGTCAGTAGGCTTCTTGACTTGATTGTCGATAGTCTGTACATTCATAAAGAGATTTGCTCTATTTCTGGCAAGAAACTTAGATTCACTATCTGTCGTGCTACACAATTAAACAAATTGTCCACAGAAATAGGATGAGAGAAAGAAGAAGGGATGTACTAAAGACAAGAGGTCTTGGGGCCCTGTGCTTTGTAAAGGGGTTAAGTTTCATTGAGAAGATTCTTACCTATGACCGCCTTCACTTGTTCTTTGGGTCCCTTGGTTCTCTCACAACCACAGACTATGGCGACAACAGAGTAAAATTTCATGTTTTATTTGATCGTTTCCCCTACTAGTAAGTGTTGAGGAGTAGGAAAGGCAGTGGTTCATTGTTCTTTGAGTATATTTCACTTGACTTCAAAGGAGTATGTTTTACTTTATCTTCAAAGAAGGTTGAGGATAGGGAAATGTGATCTAATATGGCTGCCAACAATTCTCTGGGAAACTTTTCTAGGAGTGAGTCATGAGGACATTTTTGACAGACCATTAAGCAAGCTTCAATAGAAGTTCTTTAGAGAAGATTTAGCATTGAGTCATCTTTGAACACAAAGAGATAAAGTGAAGAAGAGGCAAAGAGAAGACGCCAAATAATATAAAAAAACCATGTTCCATGTGTAAGGACCTGATTAGTCGATTTATCTATTGATTAGAAAGTTGGATTGGAAAATTGGATTGGAAAATTGGATCTGATCTGCAAATTGTTGTCTTGAGGAGCATGTTCCTTGATTGCACATAGCAAAAATAGTCCTTGCCATGGAATATTTGCAATCTTTAAGAGTTGTGCATCGACTTCTTAAACTTGATAACATTCTTATTGCTCATGTTTGGCATATAAAGTTGATAGATTTTGGCCTTTCAAAAGTGGGGCTGATTAGCAGTAGAGATGACTTGCCATATCTTGTGATGGACTATTAGGTTGGAGTGCAGGAAAGATAGCAACTGCTGAGAGGAAAGAAACATTTGTGTCTTGGGGGATCTCCTAACTGCTCATCTTATTACTTAAGATGCTTCTACATGGATCTAGGTTGAATCATATGATGATGAATTGCTTCATCTTCTTCAAGGCATCAATGATAATGAGAACAAGGTAACATCAACAACTAGTGGTGGAACTCCAAACTTAGATTTTGGAGTGTTGAGCTATTTGAGTAAAGATCCAGGTTTGAATATTTGAAATAGAGACTTAGAAGGCAATGCAAAGGCATGTCTTAGATGCCATAACCTAGGAGAGGAAGCGTGCCATTTGGTTTCTCTGTTAACCTTTCTAAGACTGATTGAGGAAGATAATGGTTTAGATATACAATAAAATAGAGGTGTTTAAAGATGTTCGAGGATGGAGAATAGCCACACTAGAATGAGGTAGAACTAAAAGGCAAACTTTTAGTGACAACCCGAAGGATCAATAAATTTTGTGCCACTGAATTACACAAATTTTAGGCCGACTAAGTAAAGGAGTGGTTGAAAAACCAAAGCAAAGAAATGACTACTCATGGAGACCAAATGCTGCTTCAATGAGTCAGATATGATGTTGTTATTATGTTCCTAGAGATCTGTATATGAGCGGGAGTGCATGGATTAACTATGGAGTTACTATGGATTTACAAGGAGTTAAGTATATTGAACGTTTTTCTCTAATTTAATGCATGAAGGGATGTATATTTTCTACTTTGTTTTTGTGAAAATTTGTTCTGAATTCTAGTTAGCTTGAACTTTATACACACAAAGAGAGTTAATGTTGTACAATTCTATATCAATTTTTTCCCCCCTTAGCTTCTTGTATCATTATTTACATTCCAGGATTAATCACCTATAATCTATTCTTGCACACTAAAGGGCGCTTTGCACAAAGGTTTGGTATGAGCTTTAATGGAGGAAATCATCATAAAACCTTGCTTTCGAAGAGTTTATTTTTATTTTGTTTTAATAAAAGGAAGTTCGGCCTTAGCCTACTCTCACAGACTTGTATTAAATAAAGGAAAAGAAAAGTACAAGTGAAGGGGACTTGTGCCTATAGGAAGTGTTTACACTTAAGATAGTACTAGTGAGATGTCAAAAGCTCTCCGAAAGCATTCTTTGTAATGCTTTCAAAGAGCTTTTGACATCTCACTAGTAGTACCTTAATTGTAACCACTTCCGATAGGCCACGATTAAAGGAAGTTTTAGAAAGAAACAAGTACCAAGGAGAAATAAAAGAAGGCTATGATACACATACATAAAGATTCTTCATGGACAATACATTTAAATAGTTCTACATACAGCTTAAAATATTTTCTCATACTAAGTGGCATGCATGAAATTCCTTCTATAGCTTATTTCTTAGGCTTTCAAATGTTCAAATATGAGAATGTCTAGAATGTGTGTTCGTCTAGTATCAACAAGACATTTGACCTTTGAGATTTCATTAAACTAACTTCTTCTAAAACTCAAAAGAATTGTGTTATGTAGAAGGAAACTTTGATAATACAAGACTTTAGGTGTGTAGAAGCCTCTTACTTTTTTTCAAGTTGATAAGTAACCAAAAGACAATGAGAAGAATAAAGGTAATGATCAGGTGGGAAGGTAAGGAAAATTTATAACCTAGCATCAATCTTATCCTTGACAAACCATTTCTCTCTTAGTTTCCTTTACTTCAATCAATGTGGAGACACCTCTCTACTTTGAAGTTATTGAAATTTAATACGATCTTTTGGAATGTAGCATAAGAATTCTTATGAAAAACATGAACAAATGTTTTCCCATACTCAAAAACATATTCCAAGCATAATTCATACTTTGATATGAACTGTTAAGCTCAAACTAAGAACAAAGGTCTTAATAGATTAAATGTTGTAATGAAAGTTAAATGCATATGCATGTTATGAACTTCATCTCTTTTGCTTCTAGGAATGTTCCAAACATCCTAATGTGGGCTCTAGTTTTATATTCTCCTTCCTTTCCATGAACCTTGTGAAATACTTGGTGAACCCAACATGAAAGGAGGGTTTGAGTGAACCTAGACAATTCATCATGGAAGATCTTCTAGCCCAATTCATATGATTTCAGCAAGAGGATATGTGAAGAAAACCATTCAATCTTTTCATGACCAATTAATTAAGCGATGCAAATTTTTCAATGGGAAGAATGTATCTAGATTCTGTAAAGAATAGGAGCTCGAAGTGAAGTACCTAGGTGTTGATTTGACTTAGATGATGGATCAGGAGCTATGTGAGAACTTTCTCTATGTGTCTAAATATAATCTATGTGATCATTTCATGGGAATAAGAGAAACCACATGGTCACAATACAAAGCAGTGCTCCTCAAGTTGTTGATGCTAGAGCATGTAGATAAAGTGACTCACACATCTTTCATGAGGTGGGTTCATATGCACAAGCACCAAAAAATCCTACAAATTGAAAAGAAAATTGAGTGAAAATTTGATGATCTTTATGAGCATGATAAGAGCTATATAAGACACGAAAATGTATCATTGTTTCTTTGAGCAATAGGCATTACAGCCAGAGATCAACTAATCCTACTCTTGCAAGATATAGAGTCCGACTCAGGGCATATATAGGAATGGATGCTTGTTCATGAAGGTGTGGGGAGATACATAAAGAAACAACAAACAATCAAAAGGTTTCTTAATGATTGGAAAGTTGATCTTTATATAGATGAAAATGATATTGGAATTCCGAGCATTTTGGTAACCATGGCTAATGTGCAAGTCCATAAATTTTAGAAACCCTAGATGGGAATGAAGCACATACACATGGACTTGACATACATACTTATGATCAGAAGGAAATCCTACAAGTGTAGTCAATCTACTCTCTAAGGATACAAGGTGCCAAGAGTCAGTAGATATCCTTACAATGGCTACATCCTTAAGTAATATATTTTCATAGACCCCAATGATGGGAAGAGCAAAGGAGCAGGTGGAAGCCAATCAAAACCAAATCAAACATAAACCAAATACAAAACAAAACCAAATTCAACAAAAGTCTACAAGAAAACAAGATGAGTCTTCTCTTGTCCTGCTAAGCTCCTTGCATCTAGTGGAGGATAAAAAAACAAATCAAGAGACAGCTCAAGATACAAAAAAAGATTTAGGAAAATCTATGATGCTTAAAGGTGAACTGAATGGAAAAAAAGATGAAATACATAAAGAGAATCTAATGAATGCGTGTGAAGATCAAGCTCAACATGCATCATTATGTGGTGATAGTGGAGAAGGTTTGGAGAATGATTCCATGCTAGTTCATAGTGATGTATCCACTAGAGAATATGAATCAGATACAATTTATGTCTTGATGATTGAGTTATATGAAGAGACTCCAAAGACTATGTCAATGAATGATCCTATGTCAAATGAAATAGATGTGAATAGTGTTAGATTTTTCATGCATACAAAGATGCATCAAGATGAACTCGCTCATAAAAACTAGGACATGCTAATGATGAGTCCTCTATATGCCATTGGTGATAAGCATGGTTATAAACCTAAGAAAACTCTAATTGATGATCAAGATCATAAAATACTTCTGAATCATCCCACTTTGAATAAGCATCTAGAGGTACAAGAGAGTTCTCCTAATCATGGGAAAAACAATGAGTTGTTGATTAGGCTTCAGTGTAATGATATGTATCTGAGTGATGATGCACTATATGAAATAATGCATTCTGATTTGAATGCAGATTACAATCAAATCACTCTATATGCCAAAGAAATGGATCATGACGACAATGCAACATTCATTGAAGTGTATGAAAAATATGATATGCATACGTTACCTAATGAAAACCACTAAGAAAGGACTGAGTTAAATGTCTGCATTGATGAAGCTAGATAAAAGCACTATCAGACGAATGAACATTCAATTGATTCAAATAAATGTGCCAAGATAGTTAAACATGATAAAACATTTGAGCAAGAATCAATGACCAAGGAAATGTATGAGAAAAATAGTCAAAGTACATTTGTTGAAGAGAAAGAGCAAGAAACGATGGAGATAGATGTAGAATTCTATGACGACATTATAAATAAAGAGATTGATTTGTCATCAAAATACATGCATTAAAAAGACTTTAGTGATATTGAAGAGATGGTTTGGGACCATAACAATGATGAGAGTACTTGGAAAGACTAGAGGAAGAAGCATATACCATAATTGTTGGGACTCAAGTAGGGAGAAAGCAAGAGAGATTGGATGATAAAAATGGTCGTGTATTTTTGCTTGAGCATGATGAACACTTCCATTTGTAGTGGGACTCTAATGAATCTATTCAAAACCTCGATTCTAATCTAATAGAAATAGATGTAAAGAATGAAATCCTTTCAAATGAGTTCAAGCATGAAATAGAACAAAACGCATGCTTCAAAGAACTTTTTGAAGATGGTTTCAGCCCATTAAAAACTAAAACTCTATATATATATGTTCTTTTGATTCATAAAAGTAACTTTATATGATGCATTCGAGAGAATTGTGAATAAAGGAGACCATGTTCAAATGATTGCATCATGGATTTTGAAATTTTTTAAGAGTTATGTATGCCAATCTATCCATCAAGGAATAGAAAAATAAATGAAGTGGCTTGTCCACAAATGTAATTGTTCAAGAATGCTTCTCTGATTGATGCAGTTCAAAGGTGGCTTCTTTACAAGCATAGACTCTTTGGTGAGCACATATCAAAGGAGATGGGCTTAGGCAAGAGCCTAGTCAATATGATTTGGGAATGGTAAAAAATGATTGAGTTAATAAAAATGTATATAACTGATGTTGTTTGCTTTGATTTTTACAGTGATATAGGGAACCAAATAAAAAGAAGAGGATGAGGATTTGGAGTGGAGATGATTATGATGATGAATGGAAGTGATATCAAGTGAATTTCCAAACAATAAAGAGATGAAACGTTTTCAATCTAACATATTTCATTTTTTATGCATGAATGTAAATATGCATCTCATCTTGTATGTGACAAATGTGCTAGAACTTGTACAAATTTAAGAAAATTAAGTAGATTTGGGTTGAACTATGACTATTATGATTGCATGCATTTCATGAAAGAGCGAGATTGTATGAGTAGAATTGGGAAACAGACTAGAGACTTTGGGAGCAAAGACCTATGAAAGTGAAGGAAATACTTAAATTGAGTACTTGTATATACTAGTGTATGTGAATACTTGACGAGCCGAATTCTTTAACTTCTAATTTCAATCCCTCGCTTGATCCTACCTTCATATGGATTATGAATTAAATAAGTCGTCATATACCTTCCATCTACATACATGTATGAGTAGGTGTTGTCAGGGAAATGTGATGGGGTGGAGCTACCCTCCTCAAGGGATTAGGGCCATGAACTGATGCTAGTTTTGTCTAGCCTAACCTTTATGTTGTCATGTGCCTATACGGGTTGATAGGTATGTGGAGTCACTCTAACCAAGTGGTGAGAGCCCCAAGCTGACATCCATTTTGTATAGGGTTGACGTTGTGGATCGTGCACTATGTTGGGTCAATAGAGAAGTGGGGTAAACCTATTGGGGTGGATAGGTTCATGAGCGACACCCAATTTTGGCAAGGCTGATTTGTGTAAATAAAAAAAATAATGGATAAAAAATAAAAGCAAAAACAAAGAGGTTGAGCTAGGATGAAGCACAAAAGTAAAGAAAAATAAAATAAAAATGAAAGAATAATAAGAAAATCTTGATGGGGATCTGGATGATAGAAGATCAATAACAAAGTCGGATTGTAATTTCATAAATCACGTTAGTAGGGATTAGTATATGTGTGTGCTTGGGTAAGCTACTTGATCTAAACAAGTTAAGCAAACCAGAGAGCTAAGAAGCCTACCATTCAATCATATGATTGCTAGTCCGATTGTATTGATTGTATCTTGGTAAGATGTATGTGATGTGCATATCTACCTATTTCTCTAATTTTATGTCAAGTTTGATGCAGTTTCAAATTTCATATATTTATTCAAACTTTCTTTAAGTAAAGTTTTATCTGCCATGACTATTTGATGCTTGTTTGAGTTTGATGTTATGTATGCTGCTTGGGACATCTAGAGGATGCACAGGTTGAGAGGGGGTGAATATGGTCATGATTCGAAGCCAAGCTCAATAATCAAGCATGAAACACCAAATCAAAATGACATTTTGCTATCACGATCTTGCTCATGCACACATAGAGGTTAGGGATGCAGAAACACACAAAAACATAGACATGCCAAGAGACGAGACAGAACGTAGTATTGGGTGCAATCTTCCTCCATACACTCTGTTTTGACAGTCCATAGAGTGCATGTATTTATAGGAATTTTTTTTTATGTTGAAATAGTGGTTACATGAGAGCGGCTTCAAAAAGCATGCGTGAAAGTAAAAGTTGGTAACTTTTGTAGAAATCCTTTGTTTTCAATATCACAAATTGTGGTCTACAATGACCCTTATTCTAACCACTACTTTTCTAAGTGTTTATAACAATAGAACCTTCTTCGCGCATTTATTTACAAACTAAATTATAAGTCGAAATATTGATGTCCACCCTAAACACATTAATACATTAATAAACTAACACTCCAGCAATGCCTTGTTCAACACATTCCATAATTTATAACATGCCCCTTAGTTGAAGAAGCAACGAACCTCAGTTGATAAAATGCAAATAAACATGGATGGCCAGTCACATGTCCCATCACTAAACAAAAATAAGCATGTTCCATGTAAAAATACATGCATGGAAATGTTCATGGAGGAATTAAATTAATGTGTTTGTGTATGATATGCAAAAACTAAGTGGTCATAATGAGGGGTTAATTGTGTTTTATGTATCCATTGACATTCTTCAATAAAGTGATTTTTTTACTTAACTAAATTGATTATATTGAGTACTTGTGAATGTAGTAGTGACATCATGATCAACTATTTTCTGTGGAACCAAGATTTTTGAGATTTTTCTTCAATTAAAGAAGGGTTATCAAGAAATGGAGTGAGTGATAAAGTTTGTTAAAATGGTTTAAGTAAACTAATATGAAAAGAATTATGTATATTCCAATGAGATGGTATATCTAATCTAAATGAATTTTCATTAATTTTTTGTATAATGCAAAACAGTCCATAATAGCATGTGCAAGATTCATTTTAGGAGCTTGCAAAATATTCTTCTTTTAATGATACACAACCACACAAGATCATTTTCCTTGAATTCCTTAGCTAATCATTTGGGATTGATATTACGTATGTATCACTCTTGACTTTTCCTAATGTGATTGTGAACATCATGAAGTATAGAAATGTGATCTTGAGCAATAAAATCAGCCATCGGAATGTCGGTTTGGGTGAGTGACATGGGAGTGGGAAGCTTTTTTTCATTAGGGCAAGTACAAAGCAGGTTTTAGTAGTACCACCTCACTTCCTTGAGGTATCCATCCATCTCTTCCAACCGTGGTATCATAGCAAGTTGAGATAAAATGGGAGATGGTTTCCATTCTTTCATTGATAAATTGGACAAGAATAATTATCGATCATGATCCTTGAAAATGAAGACCTATCCACAAGGAAGGGTTTTCTGTGGATACATATCAGGATTTGAGGAGATGCCCATATTCAGAAGCAAAGGTCAACCTACAAGAGAGGAGCTAGAAATATGCAACTCATGGTGTGCCAAAGATGCTTTAGCCAGGTCGTATCTACTTAACTCTATTTCTCACTTCCTTCTTCCTAATATTAAGAATTGCAAAACTTCCCAAGAGACGGGGGGTACTCTATCTTCATATTTTTTGTCCAATACAAAAGGTAATAAAAATCAATTGTGGATGGAGTTTACTACTCAAAGGAAGCAACCTAAACAGAATGTTTCCGAGTATGTGACCAAGGTAAAGGATGTGGGTGATCAATTGGAAAGCATAGGAGAGGATATTGAAGAGGAGAAAATACTGAGACAAATAATCAATGGCATCAAGGCAAATGATAAGTGGGAACCTTTCACAACTGCAATGGATCTCTACATGGATATGCAGATCCCTAATCTTACCACTCTCATGGGACAACTCTTTATCCATGAAGCCAAGCTCAACAGAAATGGAGAACCATCAAGAGGTAACAATTCTTATGCTGTCTATACACATAAAGGAAAGTCTAAGGATAAATGCAAGAGCAAGAAAGTTGAAGATGAAGGTACTACTTCTCAAGCTAACTATGCTTGGAGAGGTAGGAATTCAAGAGGAAAGGGTAGAGGAGGCAAGAAATGTAGGGGGAGACCTTTCAACTCATCCCCATGCAATATATGTGGATTGTCTAATCACACAACAAATGAGTGCTATAGGAACTTCAAGAACTAGAAAGGAAGAGGATTTCAATCAAGAGGAAGATTCAACCATAGTCAAGGATACAACCATGGCTACAACAACAATTACAACAACAATTATCAAGGAGGATACAAATCAAGAAAAGACTTCAACAACTATAGAGAGGTCAAGAGGATTCTCTTCTTATTAAGAACATGACTTCAAAACAAGGTATGAATGATGAGCACCTCTTCTATATTGACTCAAGTTGTTCAAAGCATGTAGCAGGCAATGTAGCTCTCCTTTCTGATCTTGAAGAGCCCAAGGGAAAGCATCAAATGAAGACAAGTGATGACAACAAGCATTCAGTTGTTAAACTAGGAAATGTCAAAACGTTTGATGGGAATAGGAATCTATTGATCAGATTTCTTTATGTACCTACTATCACAAAGAGTTGGATGAGTGTTGGATAGATAGTGGAAAAGGGTTGTAGGTTAGATTCAATAAAGTTGGAGCTTTTGTGGAGGACTCCCAACATGAATTTAGAAAAATTACAATTGACAAAAAATAGGTAGATTGTTTACATTTGAGCTTGAGGACACTCGAAACATTGCACTTTATAATTATAAGGATCAAACCTTGTCTAAAAAAATCAAGGTCTCTGCTTCCCATACACATCACATTTGGATATAAAATTATACTCAGATGCAAATTGGGCAGGATGTAAGGATGACAAAAGAAGTACTTCATTAGGGGAAAAAATGAACCCTGCATGGGACTTTTAGATTAAGGGATGATTAGTGATGGACCAATGAGAAGAGGGTGGTGGCCACAATCTAGAGCCTCAATCAACTAGGCTAGGCCTAGGTTTCCTTGGTTTTGGACTGGTCAAAACAACCAAAATGTGATTATAGAAGTGGTATTTCCTCATGTAGTGGTTTAATTTTCGAATTCGGCGATCCAAATTTGATATCCATCCTTGGATATGAAGACAATCGAATGGTTAAGCTTCAAAGATAGAGATAGATGCGCCTTTGATTATGTATCGTTGGATGGGACTATCAATCCAAGGCTCACGATTTCTCTTCAAGTGGATTGATGGGCTTGGAAGCGTGCTTGGATATGGGACATAGGATCGGCGAAAATCCAACGGACTGTCTTCTTTCGCATCCCAATGCAGTCTCTCTCTTACTTTTCCCATGTCCCATGACTTTAATGAAACTTCTTTTGTCCTTTTCTGCTAGGACTGTAGCTCCGATCGCGTCCGTCCGTGGGTAAGATCTAATGGCCCTCAATGACCACGAATTTGACTCTCTCTCTTCTTTATTCCCACCTCTCACAAATGATATGACTTCTCCATTTTGTCGTTTCTTGCCAGAGATTCTTCACTTATCTTGTCCATCCGTGGTGAATATCCAAGGGCTGCAATTAGCCACGATCCCTTCCCAACTAAGAGCACTAATTTGTCGTTTTTTGACAGGAAACATCATCAATCGTGGCCGTCCGTTTGAGGTATCTAATGGCTCTCAACAAGCACGAGTCTGTTCACAATGAGGAATCAAATCTAGCTCTTAAGAAATAGTATTTTTAAATAAAATACCACTAGTGGTTTTCCAGGCCCCATTTAACCCTAGCATGATTAATTTTAATCCCTAAAAATTAGGGATCCTTACAAGGCCAATGCAAGGTTCACTTTTTCCCCTAATGTCTAGTTATTTACCCTTTGCAAGAGATAAGCTCATCTCATTGTCTTCTAAGAAGCAACCAACTGTTGCTCTATCTTCAACAAAGGCTGAATAAAGGGGATTAGCAAATGGTACACAAGAAGCTATTTGGATTAGATTGCTCTACTCAGATTTGGGACTTCAAACTCATTCACGTATGATCTTTGGTGATAACACTACTTCTTTGCATCTTGCAGCCAATCCCATTTATCATGCAAGAACCAAGCATATAGAAGTGCATTATCACTATGTTATAGAGAAACTCTTTAGCAAGGAGATTCAAGTAGCATATGTATCTACAAATATGTAATGTGTTCTTTTGTTAACCAAATCACTTGATGGAACTAATCTTTGCAGGCTCAAAACCATGATTGGATTACATGATATTTATGAAATCTAATGAAGCAATGCAAGCCAAGATGTTTGGCTTGAGGGGGAGCTATTGGTTGAAATATACAATCCTTCACATTTGGCTTAGCATGGAAAGCAATATGTGGAAGCACTTGATGGATCATGTGAACCTTAGCTTGTAACACTTGATCTTTTACCATTTGTAAAAGCTTAAATCCATGAACAATCTTGTAAAAGTCAAACTCTCATGGAGTTAGGAAGAACAATAGCTACCAGTTTCAATGAGTGAATAACTCCTAGATTAGAGGATTCAAGAATTTCTTATAAAAGTCTTGTGTAAATCGCGCGGCCTTGTGGCCTCATTGGAGCTCATTTCTTGAACATCTATAGAGTTTGAGTAAATTACACTATAGCTTACTCATTCCACCATCATTGAGCATCATTACAATGCCAACTATCTTGTATCATCATGTGTTATAATACATATAGTACATTGATCATCTTTGTCTACTTCACTGCTATGGCTACTCACAACAGTGAATTTTCTTTGGTCATATCTTAGTGAATTCCCAATCATTTTGCATGATCTATAGCTTGTTGGAAGCAACTTGAAGTCTATTTTAAATTTTCAAAATCGCAAGATATTTGCTTCAACCATCTGGGAGAAATTGTCATCAAAGGTCTCACTAGTCATCTATTGTTCAGCTCCTAAAATGTCCGGGGTAAGCTTTGGATTGCTAAACTTATTAGAGTATATTTCATCACTTTAGATGATTTCACTTGAAATAATAATCTATCTAAGCTAATTAAACTCCCTCAAAAGAAATTTGATCAATTGTTACTATATTGTGAGCACTGAGCAAAAGAACCAACATGTGTATGAACTCAAATAGCAAGTTTTGTGACACTAGCAACTCATGAAGTAGTCTGTTTTGAATCAATTGTTTCAAGCATCAACTCCAAAGTACATAGGTACTTTCTTGGTGTCATTTGAGGGTCTATTATCAAACTCTAAAGAGATTTAAGGTAGGTACAAAGCAAGTTTTAGCAGTACCACCTCACTTCCTTGAGCTATCCATCCATCTCTTCAAACAGTGGAAACCATTTCTTGGAAAGAATGAATTTGGATGGTATAAATATTATGCAAAACAATTGAATGTGAAGGAAAACGGCTAAGAGCATCAGATACAACATTTAAGATATTGGATATTGGATCATGGGTTGGAAATTTTGAATGAATGATGCCCATTTATTGGGCTGATATTGGATCATGGGCTGATATTATCCCTTTATTGGGCTGATATTGGATCATGGGTTGGAAATTTTGAATGAATGATGCCCATTTAAGATGCTGATTACAGATTAAGGATTGATTTAATAAATTCTTAATAGAGTGTTGATCGATTTCGATTACGAGCTCAAATCCCATAAGATAGTGTTTCCAAATTCACAAAGCATGCACAACCGCTAACAATTCTTTATCATATGTACTATAATTCTTTTATAAAGGCTTAAGCTTGCTACTCTCAAATGCAATGGGATGATCATTTTTCATTAAAACAACACCTATTCTTGAACGACTAGCATCAGTAACAACATGAAAGGGTTGTAAAAAAATCAGATAATTGTAAAACAGGTGCATGTCAAAGTGCATGTTTGAGTTTTTCAAAGGATTGTGGTTGGGTAACTCCCCATAAAAGTTTTATTTATTCTTTTAATAACAAGGTAAGAGGCAATGCTAAATAAGAAAAATTTTGAACAAGCTTCCTATAGAAACTAGCCAATGCAAGAAAAGAATGAACATCATTGATTGATTGTGGTGTAGGCCATTTTACTATAACTTCAACCTTTTTTGGATCCACATGCACACCTTTGCTTGAAATAATATGTCCTAGATATTCTAGCTTACATTGAAAGAAATAACTCTTTTCAGGATTCACGTAAAGTGTGTTTTCTCGTAGTAAATGAAAAACTATGTTAAGATGTTTCTCATGCTCACTATCATTCTTACTGTAAACATGTATATTGTCAAAAAATACAAGAAAAAAGCTTGGTAATCAAGAACAATGTTGTTCATCATTTGTGCAAATGTAGCAGGGACATTAGTAAGTCCAAAGGGCATTACCATAAATTCATACTTGTCGGTTTGAGTTCTAAATGCAGTCTCAAAATTATCACTTTGCATCGTACAAATATGATGGTATCCTGATTTTAAATCAATTTTACTAAATACACGAACTCCTCAGAATTTATCTAAAAGATCATCTATTTGAGGAATAGAGTATCTATTCTTTATTGTGATATTTTTTAGCGCTCTATAACCAATACACATTTGATAAATTTTATTCTTCTTCTCTACTAAAAGAACTGGTGCTCCCAATGGGGAAGAAGTAGGCCTTATAAGTCCTTTTTGTAGTAATTCTTTTACTTGGTTTTCTATTTCTTTTTGGTGTAGTGGGCCATGTCTATAAGGTGCTTGATGAGGAGAAGAACTACCAAGGACTATGTCTATGCTATGGTCGAAGGATCCTCGAGAAGGTGGTAGTTTAGAGGGATACTCAAACATAAAACAATCTGTATAAGTAGTCATGAAAGGTTTATGGGCATCAGGAAGTGTATGAGTATAATCATTGATGACATTGACAAAAACAATGCATGAATTGAATCCTCTCCTAAATGAATGTTTTACTTGAGTATGACTAATCAAAGGAAATGATTGGAAATCATGCCATTCAGACAAAGTAATGATTTTACCTTTACATTCAAAGTTTAAGGTATGTGTATGGTAGTCAATGTGTGGTTTATAATGATGATTGTCCAAATTGACCACAATTCCAGTAGGTGATTTGTGGTCACTTCTCTTGGGTATCCATCGCTGAAGTTTGTAGGCTAGGTGGTTTGGTAGGTTGGAGAGATGAAGCAAGAGGTGCAATTGAGTAGTTGGATTGCATTGGATGAGGAAAACTAGAGTAAGATGGGGCATTAAAATTACGTTTCATTGGAAGCTTTTGTTTAACAAAAAGTGGTCGTTCATGCTGTTGTTGTAGATGGATTGACTTGGTTATGGACTGGGATTCTTTCTCTACATCATAGGCAAAAGATATAGCCTTGTTGAGGGTTGTAGGTCGTAGGGTGTGAGACTTAGCTTGGATTCCCACCTCCAAACCATCTTCGTATTTCTGCTACAAGCTATCCTCCAATACATCTTCAAGCATTCAGACCAATAGTAAATTTTGCCAAAATCCCTCCATGTAGGTAGTAACCATATCACCCTCCTTCCATGTAAGGTTCGTCCATGCATGCCAGACACGTAAATAGTATTGAGGAGAAAGAAAAGAATCCTTCACTTTATCTTGGAAATCCTTATATGTTGTTGGACACTCTATACTGTGCCGCAAGAGATTGCACGAGGGTTGAGTTTTGCCTACTAAATAGTTAGTGGCAAATTTGACTTTTTCACTTTTAGCATATGTTTCATCAGTATAAAAATCATCAAACCGTGACAACCATGAAAGGACTAAAGGGCCATCCTTATAGCCATATAACCGTAAAACTTGGTAATTTTTAACACCAATCTTGGAATACGTGCCATCCGATTGGGCAAAGAAAATAGCTTTGACCACCCTCATAAGGTTATCTCCATCAATTTGAATCTTCTAGAGTACTTCATCGTGTTGTCAGATCTTGCTCTAAGCACCTCGAAGTTCGTGCCGCAGTAGCTCAAGTTGTTGCTTGAGTGTTACCTTGGGTAGAGGTGACTCACCAAAATTCTCCATGGTGTTTTTAGAGTTCATGAGGATGTAGAGAACAAAACCCTCTTGCTAGATATGTAAAATCAATTCTAGAGATTGTTTGAGTTAAAATGTAAAAGGAAGGATTGTTCTTGGGAATTGAAAAAGTAACGAAGAGATGAAAATTGTGTTAAATATAAGAAAACAAAACTAGAGTGACAACACAGAGATAGTGTAGTGGTAAAACACTTCCCTTGTGTGAGTGAGGTTGTGGGTTCAAATCCTCCCACCCTGGTGAATATAAAATTCCTTATTGCCACTCCTAAATTAAAATTGGTTCGCACATAGCCAACAGCTATCAACGGTCACCAAGGGATCCTTGAGTGCCAAAGATGCCAAAGTAATGCCTTACTTATGCCTTAAGTTATGCCTAAGTTCTATGCCTTAGTCGACGCCTTGGAGTAAGCCAAAGGAGTAAACGTAGGTGTAAAGGTAGGTGTAAATGTAGGTGTAAACGTAGGTTTTGGTTCTAGAACTGGAATACAAACAAAAACCAAACTAAAACTAAAACTAAAACTGAAATTGAAACAGGAATAGGAACTAGAATCGAAATCGGAATTGAAAATGGAAATGGAAATGGAATCAAAAACGAAAACTAGAACTAGAACCAGAACCAAAATCAGAATGGGATCGCGAACAGAGAACAACGAAACAAGGATCAATCACCAAAACGA